>JAXQQM020080943.1:0-17932 GCA_034641835.2 Pinus albicaulis | reverse complement strand
CCAAATATATGGATCCCACAGTGAGGAGTCAGTAGAGGAGTAGAGGATCCCTAAAATGTCTATTCAACCAACTTATGTTGGAGGTAAAATTTTAGTGATTGCTTGGGGCATGTAAGTAAATTAATCAAACAATGAAAATTAACTTTCAAACTTGAGATGTATTTGCATGGCATGAAGTAGGATGATACTTTATGGAGAAAATTTGCCCAAATACTTATTGCATGTAAGATGTAATTAAAGGTGAAGCATAAAGGGGTTTTGGAACAAAATTCATGACAAATTAGATTCAATTTAAAAGTGCATGCATGCAAAAGTTTGAACTTGCTATGACAGTAAAAAGACTAGAAATTTGTAGCAAATTAAATTAAAGTGCATGCAAAATGAGTGTAATGCATGTAGTGTTAATTCCCCAATTAAATGATGTGCATGCAAGTGAAAAAATATCAAAAATCAAGCCACAAAGCCTCTCCAAAAAGGTGGAGAGATAGGGATACCAATGGGTAAAACCCACGCTCCCAAAACCAAGAATTTTATTAATTATTACAAGAAGGAGAAAACTATGAAGTTTTCTATAAAATCCAAGGAAAGTCTTCACAATTTCACTCTTGAGCCATAGATATTTGCTTGCTGAAAATTTCTGCAATTTGAGGCCCACAAAAGGGCAACAAAATGCGGATTTTTCGAGGAAGAAGAAAGGCAAAGCCACTTTGAGTTACATGGCCAAGAGAGAGAAATAGAGACCCCAAGTGAACCCGTCTTCCTCCAAAAAATGTCCTCTAATGCTCACGACCAAGGGAAGGAAATGATCTAGAAGTTGGAGCCCCCAGGATCCTGCATGCAAACTTGTAAGTAGTTTTATGAAAATGAAACCTGCAAGTAGCTGCAAGAGAACAAGTTAGAGCAAATTTCAACAACAAATATTAGCTCAAGAAATCACAAAGTAATATTACAAAAATAATATACAAGAGGCTAGGCCAAAGAGTATCAGCAAGCTCTCCTCTTTGACTAGCCATGGCTTGGCTCTTTGAAATAGCCAAATATTAAAGAAATGAAGTGCAATACTTGAAAAATAAATTATTTTAAGTTTGATTTTTTGATGCAAGAAATAAGAGCTTTGAGAAACTTTAAAGAACCTATGTAAGACAAAATAAAATATAGATTAGACTTTGGAAATCAACACATGCGAGTTCTCCTTGAATATTTTCAAGAATGGGTTGGTTCCTCCAAGAACTTCTCCTCACGCTTGAAAAGATTGACCAAAGACGGATCCTTCTACACAATCTCACCACAAAATATTAAATCCACGTGAAATTAAATAAAAGCAATGGAAAGAACTCCTATAGATATATTTGACATTAAATAGAAGATTTATTATCTTAAAGCAATCAAGTATGCTAATATGAGATAACTGGATACTAACATAACTTTAAACAAGCATGAAGGAAACAATAGCACGAGGAAATAAATAGAAGCATAACAGCAAGTCAAAAATTTACCACATATGCAAGGAGAAAAACACCATCACAAGTTACCCCAAAGACTTTTGTATTATATTGCAAGTACGTGTACAGTCCAAAAGTGTGTCCTCAAGCCCAATAGCTCGTATTACAGGATACAATATGAGAGCCCATGGCTCCATTATATAGAAAGTTGGGAGCAAATCCCAATGAAGAATCAAATGTCAAGTGGTAAGAGGGAGGAGATCACAAGGCAAATTTGAATTTGATAAGTGGAGCTCCATTGCCAAGTGTAAAAATTGGATTCTGACAAGTCGACATCATTTTCTTCTTCCCTTATGTGCCAAATTCAAATTTTATGATGGAATGACAAGTGCATATGGGTGATAACCCATGTGGGGACAATTTCCCACAAAAATCTCCACCAAATATTCTCCCAAATCCTCCCAAATGTGCATTAACTTGACAAATTCGAATTTCCAAGTAAGCAACTCTCATTTAATACCATAAATTCGATTTTATTTGAGCACATGTCATTTCCTTAATTTTAGGAGTCCACATCACCTTGGGACTTCACTTTAACTCCTCCATAATTTTCCACCTCATTTCCACCTCCTTTAGCATGTGTGGATATTTATTTTTCTCCATTTATTTAATTTCCGACTTAATTAATTGCTAGATTTCCCACTAAAATTAAGAAAAGTGGGTTTTGAGGGTTCAAAACACATTTTTAACCCCTCAAAGTGTGTCATAGTAGAAAGTTGAGGGTGAGAGATGTAATTTTGATTACTCATACCCCATAGAACTTCTCTAGGCAACACCAATTACAATTCAATTCGAATTTTTATTGCAATTTTCGACTTACGGGAAATCTAAAAAATTAAAAAATCACTACCTAAACCTAACCAAACTCCACGAAATTTTTTGTGTAATCTAATATGGTAATATACATCGACTCTAAACACTAGGACTTACCCAAGGCCTCACCATCAAGCCGTACTCCGGCTTTGGGGTAAATTTGGAGGAAAAAACTCAAGTAATTATTAAATCCTGGTAAGGAGATGATAATTAACCAAGTGAAAAAAACCTCCCAGAGTAATACTCACTTGTTGGCAAGGTCCTAGGCTACCTAGGCCTATTATAGACTCAATACTGACTCAAAACCCATCATTACTAGCATCACTTATTACAATTCCCCGTAGGGCGTGGAATCTGGGAACAAGAGAAAGATGATGAGAAATAGAAGCAAAGTTTTAAAAACTCTGTTGAACTGATGATATCTGATGGTACAAGTGTCCTCTGGTTCATCCTTGGGCATGGAGCCTTCACATAATCATCAAGTGCTACTCCAGTGGTCAACAATCCCAATATTTCCCCATCCAACACCCATTCTGATATGGAACCATACCAGTAATAATGCTTTCTAAATACCTCATTGTGGTCATGGAATAATATAATAGGATGTTGAAATGTTCAACATTCAGAAAGAAGACATCCATATTAAATCATATAAATTACCAATGATATATTTGAACTTTGTATTAAAATATCAAAACCAGGTCCAAATTGAAACAACTTTATGGGCCAGAGCCAAGAGATAATGAGGATCTCTCAAAATTCAAAGTGGGTGTTTATATACCAATGTTCTTTAAGAAGACTGTGGCAGTTATTGATATGTCCAAAAAACAACTTTAATCACTTCGATATGCTAAGAAGATTGTCCACGCCTATTAGCAAATTCCAATATTGGTATTTGACATTTTCATATGAAATAACCAAGGAATCCATCCTAAATTAACTCTGCCATGATCAAGAGCACCAAAGTAAAGGAGGTTAGTTTTACTTTGATTTAATCTAGTACAATACTCTTTTGTTTTACTTAATATTAACTTTCCTTGTAAAGGAGAAGAAATGACTACAGGAAGGAACACTTCTCCAAACATTGCATTTCAAGATAAGTCACCATCTTCAGAATCCAAACTATATATAAGGAAACAGGAGACGGTCAATTCAGCTGCCAAAGTTTTCAAATTTATACAAGGGTTGGAATTGTAGAATTTCCATGAAATTCTAATCTGCTAATATGAACAATCTGAAAACAATTTTTCTTTTCACATAAACACAGAATTTCTCTACCAAATAGCAACGGAATAGAACAAAAAATAATTGCATAAATTCACACAATAGAACAAAACAATTTTCGAGGGAACCCAACTAGGAAAACCCTTGCTTGCTTCATAATTTTATTGAGGAAAACTAAGCAATAGATCTGATACAAATACAAGCTAGTTTCAATCTGAAAATATACTAATTCTCATGCCCATCCTAGGCCTGAAACCTCTGCTTGATAGTTGATTTGCTTCCTCCTCATATGTGTACTAGAGGCTCTGATTTCCTAGCACAAATCCTTCGGAAATGGCCTCCTATTCCCTAGATTTGGTTGAGCTCCTATTAAATAGGGAATTACCCTATTTCTCTATGCACTCCAAAGAGAAATTGCTCTCCACAATAATTCGCACAAGAAGAAAACCATTGGCTCATTCCTCCACAAGCTCTCGTGCTCACAAACTTGTGCTCAAGAATAATGAATACAAAGTGTGCCTTCAATCTCCTTATAAGCACTTTGATTTGGCTATTGTTAATGATTTTCTAAATTAGGAAGTCAAACTGGAGCTTTTCTAGTTAACAAAAGTCAATAGAAGTAGTTAACTAGATCATCCTAAAATTTAGGAGTTTAAGCCCACTTGAACATTCGGTTCCCAATTTAACTCACTCTAGAGGACAAATAACTTGGTCCTCCACAAACTCACACTAGTCAAACGGCTTCTAGAACTTGTCATCATCACTGGAACTCGTGCGTGATTAAGAAGTTCACTAAATTGATTCCTTGAATTAAGGCACAAATCAAGTAATCCATTCCTTTCCTACTTTTCAACACTCCCTCTTAGCGAGGAAGGGATTTTGTACAACTCCCAACTTATCTCTATGATGAACAAAACTGCTTCTTGCTAATGCCTTAGGAAAGATGTTTGTTATCTGCTCCCCTATTGGAATGTACGGTAGCTAGGTTATCCCCTTCTGCATGCAATCTCTAAGATGATGATACCAAATCTCAATATGCTTTGAGTGATCATGAAACATTGGATTCTCAGAGAGTTTAATACAACTCTAATTATCACAATGTATCATGGTAGGCTCCATTGTCTGTCTGAAAAGTCCCACAAGTAACTACCTCGTCCAAATAGCCTCATAAGTTGCCTAACTAACAACGATGTACTCGGCCTCTGTTGAACTGAGTGCAATTGATCTCTGCTTCCTGCTATACCAAGAAATTGTTGTTGACCCAATGATGAAGATGCTACCTGAAGTACTCTTTTTGTCTGTGGAGCTCCCTTCCCAATCTACATTTGTGAAGTCCTTAAGCCTCACCCCATCAACCTGCCTATACCACAATCCATAGTGTTGATAATATCATTCTCAACAAAATATCGGCGAGGGTCCTAAAAACATCTTTTTGGAAATATCGGCAAAATATCGGAAAATATCAGCAAACATAAATGCATAATATATTCATTTTGTTCAGATTTTTAAACATATAAAGCAACAACAATATTTAGCTGAGATTTTCAAAATATCGCGATATTTAGCCGAGATTTTCAAAATATCGGCGTATTTACCTACCAAAATATCATTTGCCTGAAAATCATGCAATATTCGCAATATTTTGTGAAAAATCGTCGATATTATCAACACTGCTTTGCAGCAAACCAGTGCACTCTGGTCAGTTCCACCATGAACTGACTCGGCTGGTTCACTGCAAAACAAATATCAGGTCATGTGTTGACCAAATACATCAACGACCTAATGAGCTTCTTGTATACTGTAGGATCCACTCGCTCTCCTCTGCCAACTTCCACCTTCCTCCAATTTGTGACTAGAGGGGTGGCCATGGACCTACAATCCTGCATATGAAATCTCCGAAAAATCTCTATTGTGAACTTGCCCTGTCCCACGAAGATCTCACCATCACCTTGCCAAACCTCCAAGCCAAGGAAATAGAGTATAAGCCCCATATCCTTCATCTCAAACTCCCTTGCAAGGTCCTCCTTGCAATCCTGGATCAAGTTCTCATCTCCAGTCAGTATAAGGTCATCCACATAGAGAACTAGAATGAGCGAAAGCCCTCCAACCATGATGTAGTACAAGTTGGCATCTGCCTCACTCTTAGTGAAGCCCAATCCTCGAAGGTAGTTGTCAATCTGAGTGTAGCATGCTCTCAAAGCTTGCTTGAGCCCATAAAGCAATCTTTTCAGCTTGCACACATATGTGTCTCTGTTGAACTGCTTGAACCCCCCTAGTTGCTTATAGATCTCCTCCTCAAGCACTTCATTGAGGAATGTTGTCTTCACGTGCATCTAGTGGATCTTCCACCCCATCTATGCAACAAGTGCCAAAATAGTCCAAATGGATGAATATCGTGCTACCGAGGCAAAAGTCTCCTCATAGTCTATGCCCTCAATTTGTGAGAAGCCTTTGGCCACAAACCTGGCCTTGAACTTCTCCAGGCTCCCATCTGCTCCATGCTTCAGCTTGTACACCCATCTGGATCCAACTATTGATTTCCCCTCAAGTCGTGGAACAACCTCCCAGACATCATTCTTCGTGATAAAGGAATACTCCACCATGTGATCCTGCCAAACCTGCTAAGAAGTTGCCTCCTTATAAGAAGAAGGCTCAATGTCCACCAACTTTGTCATCAGTGCCATATAACCTATGTACCTTTGTGGCTATTTACTCCACCTAAACATGGTACTATGAGCCTTGACATGCTCCTAAGCCTCCTGGATCAACCTCTCGACCCACTTGGCCTTCTTCCTCCTTATGGTGGGTGGCTCTAGTTGATCTATCTACTCTCGGTTTGGCTTGTCCTCCCCATCCTACTGCAAATCCTGTTGTGCTACCCTCTTGCCACTATACCGTGGATGTGGTTGAATCTGAGGTGTTGGTTGTGACTCTTGTTTGGGAGCAAGTAGCTCCTCCACAGGTTATGTAATATTCCTAATTAGCACCGCTAATTGGAATATTTGATTTTTGTATAGGTTTGCCGCCTATAGTTAATTAATAAATAAAAGTGAGAAAAGGGGGGCTAACTCACTTAAATAAAATAAAGTGTTTCCCTAGTAGAGGCAACGTTGTAACTTAAGGGGGAACCTTGGGGGTCCACACCACACATGAGAGGGAGGCTCACGTAGCCTCTAGAAGCTTCTGCGCAGGCCCATGAGGAGCACGTGGGAGAGAGAGGGACCACGTAGGGTTTTGAGGAGGGCCAGCGTTATAAAAGGAGGGAGAGCTATCTCATTTGGGCATGATTAATATTGTTGATGATATTGAGCTAGACTTCTGTCTACTTGAGCACGCTGGCTGTTTAGTCGGTCTGCAGCACTGTTTAGTGCGACTGAGTGTCTCCGGTCGGAGATCTCACCCTTGGCCCTGGGGGACTTCGAGTGCCTGCTCGGGCAAGGTTTTTCTTCAGTCTTTAACAGGAGATTTGCAGGTGTTTTGTTGGGAGTTTTGCTGAGGAGCTGAGCTTCATTGGGTGACTGCGCAGTCCTTGGAGGGAGGACGCAGTTTGAGTTGGAGCTGTTCAGTGGTAGAGATTTCTGCAGGAGATTCAGGCCTATTCCGGTGTGTGGAGGTTCAGCGTTTATCAGTGGGAGATTTTCCTGAGGAGTTGTGGCCCCATTTCAGTCTATTTCAGTTGGTGTCTGCGCAGTTCTTGGAGGGACAGCGTTTTTCTAGGAGGAGGGTTTCTGGGGGTGATTTTCATAAAGGTGGTCTGCTTTGTATATGGTTTCGGGTTTTGTCCTGTGGTGAAATTCCTCTTCCCGCTCGATTTTCTGCTCATTCCCAGAAGGGATCGGCCCCTAGTTTCGCTCATTCCTCGCAGTTAGCCATTTATAGCTTTTCCAACAACTGGATGTGTCAGAATGTATTTCCTGTTTTTCTGAGAGGGTTCTTCACTTGCCTTGAGCAAGGAAAGGTGCATTTATTCTGATTATCCATTGTATCTCATTATATTCTCAGATTAATAAAATGGCTTACCATTTCCGGCATTTTTATGTGTATTTGCTTTATGTTCTATTTTCAGCATTTCCTATATTGTCGTATGCTTGTATTGCTGTCTATTTCCCTTTTGGGATATTACAGTGGTATCAAAGCATAATTCTGGCTCAGCCTGTGGTCTATGACATTGGGAAAGAGACCATACAGAGTTTTGCTGGAATTTTGGAGAGCAATAGCAGTTGCAGTACCAAAAACGAAATTGGAAAAAAGGGCCAAAATATAAATGGTCAAATTTTGAAGGTTGGAATTAGAAGAAACGTTTTCTGGGTTTTTCTAGGTTTTGGGCAAGGATCACCTTCACAAATTCCTAGAATTTTCTGAGCAGTTTCCAGTGGGTAAATCGGAGGTCGAAGTTAAGCAGCAGTATGGTTTTGCAGCAGCCGTGCAGTTTCTGAGGAGCCTGTAGACACATAGCAGAAAGAGCCGATGGCAGGTGATGATGATGAGAGGAGATTTAGAAAGGCGCTCCAACACATGCAGGAATTGTCACAGAGACTCACTGCGTTGGAGGTTAGTTTTCAGATTGGTGAGGGATCAGGCGCATTCCACCATTTGCCGGAGCATGATGCCACTCAGCATATGGCATCACATACACCCACACGTCCTACCATGCCCACTTTTCTGGATGAAGACATAGGGGCAGCAGCACAGCGAGAGGCGGAGACGGGCTACATGGGTGACTATTTTGCAGAGTACCAGGCATACGGGCAGGAGTTCATGGAGGCTCTCTCGTTCAGAGACTTTGTTCAGCTCCAGCATGATAGTAGACCTCACAACTTTCACAGAGGGAACAGGCGCTCACATGATGGGGGCTTACAGCGCACAGTGGACAGATTCCATCTACCGACATTTGACGGGTCATCCAGGCGCTCAGAAAAAGCTTGGGTGGACAAGTTGGATACCTCTTTCCAGCTTGACAGAGTATCGGAGAGGGAAACCATTAAAATGGTTACCTCGCACTTGGAGGATAAGGGAACACAGGATTGCAGGGAGTCTGAGGTTACACCTAGTGTGACACAGGATTCACCCTCATTGGAGACCTCCTTGGCCATGTCGGTTGATGTGGTAGTGGAGAAGGTAGAGCCTACCTCAGTAGAGCCATCCATTGAGGTGATGATCGGAGTCGCGTCCGAGTCTTCGGGTGGTAGCAGCACACAGATGGGTGCAGTGTCAGGAGATGTATCCACCTTCGATGAGGCACTAGCAGGTACAGAGGTATTGGATGATGGTCGCAGACAGCGGTATCATCGGCTTCGGACGGACCTTCGAGTTTTGAGAGAGAAGGCCACGTCAGTACGGGAGGCCATTTTGTTGCAGGACCAGGAGCTGGAGGGTATGAGAGTGACTTGTGCCAAGTCGGCGGCCAAGTTGGTCCGCATTGGGGAACGACTAGAGTCCCTGATGGTACAATCAGAGGGCACGTTGGAGCGTCAGATCATTCCCCTTCAGGCATGCATGGATGGGACTAGCAGTGTTGTTGGGTCATCTCTTCCCGTTGGAGAGAGAGAGGTAGAGCCACCTAGTCAGATCTCATATGTTGACTTGGATAGCGGTATGAGACGATCAGAGTTGCACAGGGTACAACATCCACATGTTGAGGTTGGATGGCGAGAGATTCTGAGTTGGTACTCGGTGGAGCGGGCTATGGAGATAGTGATGGATCCGAGTGTAGCTCAGCAGGAGTTTCTATGCATGGGGAATATAGGAACCCCAGATTGGCATTGGGATCCAGGTGGGATCACCTATCGTTTCCCAGGCAGGTCGGCTGACTATGTCTTGGAGAGTACAGTTGGCCTAGTAGTAGAGCATGTGCAGTTTCGGTCAGCTCTAGTGGCCAACCAGTTTATGGGCAGACTCCCTAGGTTGTCTTGGCATGACATTCATACACGGGATCACGGGTGGTCAGCACACCTTGGCAGGAGCTTGTCGGAGGAGGTGGCATTGGCAGGCCACCAGATGGCACCTTGTATGGGGCCAAGGATTCTTCACCTTTGTGTGGGGCACAGAGGACGCAGCGGAGCCGATCAGTGGTGGTAACACTACTGACCCATAGGGAGATTCACTTCTCGGACCCCTCGAGGAGGATTTGCATTGATGATCCATTTGTTGGTAGGTATAGTGATGCGACGGTGGACATGATGATACCGATTGGTGGTAGTCCGATATGTAGAGGCACAGCTCTAGGACATCACATCCATGGATGTGTGGGAGCCTCTAGCAGTGATCAGTCGACTACTGGTAGACATGGAGCTACATGGTGGTGTACCGTAGTGTGTGGGACTGCACTGTGGAGTAGGAGTGCCCTACATCACATTGAGAGCACGCGGGGAGTGACAGATTCCTGGACACAGTCAGGGCACGAGACGGTACAGGGTGGTACAGCAGTAGCATGGGGTATCCAGCAGTATTCAGGGGTATGCCTCAGTGTGCAGTGGCATGTTGAGGAGTATATGGATGATCAGTGGTATGCGAGGGCATACGGTGCTGCACAGCAGGGTCTTAGAGCATTGCTTCCAGAGAGACTCGTGGACAGGGACACTGGGCTTACCTTTGGGGGTATTTCACCCAGGATCGATGAGGAGACAGAGGAGCGATACTTGATGGTATCTGTGGGGACTCACACACCCGACCCCCTTCTACATCACTCATGGGCACAGCTGATTTTGTTGTTGTCCTTTGGCACCTTGGGCATGAGCAACAGGGTACGTGAGGCACACCCAAGATATTTGGATGGCCCTCAGCACACTGGACGAGGGACTTCTCAGCAGTGGCACTGGGTCAGTGCGCTAGTTGACAGCCATAGTATAGAGGATGAGATGATCCTCTGCAGTGGTGGCAAATCAGTCATTGCTGAGCCTACGCTTGGAGAGCAGGTCATGAGGGAGGCATGCGTCACTTTTTCCTCAGAGCATGTTGAGATCATGCATGGGCAGAGGATACTGGGTACAACAGAGGTAGCATCCCAGTATGTGTCTGGGCTCCAAACATTATATCGACACTTTATCGCGACAGTGGATGGCATGATCAATGTAGATGTGATGGCGGAGGAAGAACAGGAGGGAATTCCTTCTATATGCCAGGGTGAGGACTCTTTTCCATATGAGTCCATAGGATCAGTTGAGGACGCTTCTGGGGAGTGACAGTGTCATGCAGAGATGGTGATAGTAGATCGGAGTTGCATTCTAGTGTCCAGGGTGGACAGTCACGGGACTCTGCGGGACATACTCTGGGCGAAGAGTCACTTTTGACGATTCAGCTAAAGCAGCAGGTGATGGAGCTTGAGTCGACAGAGGAGGACATTACTCACATCAGGCATGATAGTCCTTTGAGGGAGAGCCAGATGGAGGCTCACATCGAGTCGGTGATGGATATGCGGCTAACCGCGGGGTCAGCCATTGAGGAGGAGCAGTCAGATGCATTGACACTGAGTACAGTGACAACAATTGCAGATCCATATCCTCTAGAGATGTTGGAGGTTGATGGGATTGTTATGCATGGGGCTATTAGACAGCAGGAGCTGGTGGATATGGTGGAGCATTCATCTTTTGGCCGACACATTGATGAGATACAGATAGATGTACATACAGTCGGTCGAGTTGCAGTGCTTTCAGTGAGTAGTACTCTCCAGGAGTACATCGATGGAGCTTGCATCATATCTTGCCCACTTTGGCCCATTATAGAGAGAGGGGTTTCCTTCTACAGGCACCTCTCATTGGCAGACAGGGCAGAGCAGTGGGAGTTGATTACGGGTTGGCGGCAACACTTCAGGCGTGTTCCATATGCCGTTGTTATTGCTACATCGGATTCTTCTTCCAGGATGGACTGGCGGGAGATCATGAGTTGGTACCCTCTAGATGGTACGGTATTCTTCGTAGGGAGCACAGTCGAGCAGGGGCCCTTGGACATAGTAGATGTTACAGATCCCAGTCGGCAGGAGGGCACCAGTTGTCGTTACTTCAGGACTCCTTCCCAATTTCAGGAGAGCAGGATCAGCATGGGATTGAGTCATGACGGGGATTGGAGAGAGGTGATGAGTTGGTATGCAGTTGGAGGGGTAGCATATGTAGCTACAGGTACAACGCAGCAGGAGCCCAGGAGCATTGATGCTTATTGGTGGTCTTCACCTCTTAGAGCATTAGTCATAGCCAGAGGCAATGCACGGTCCGAGTCGTGGGACTTGGGCGATTATTGGCCATGGTGGCGATGGGATCCGGGGGGATTATTGGTTGACTGGTACTGTGAGAGGCCAGTTTGGGATCCTGGCATTGAGATATCCCTTCGTATCCGGGTGATGCAGAGGTCAGAGAGGTTTCAGTGGGACCCAGGCACATTTTGCAGTATCGGTAGGGAGCATCAGCTAGAGAGTAGGCTTGTTCAAGCGTTGCTTGAGGACAAGCAATTTTTGTCGGATGAGGATGCCACTTGGGAGAGCGAGGAGACATTGCAGCATCCATCACTTCAGTTGCTTGAGGACAAGCAACGTTTTGCCGGAGGAGACTGTAATATTCCTAATTAGCACCGCTAATTGGAATATTTGATTTTTGTATAGTTTTGCCGACTATAGTTTATTAATAAATAAAAGTGAGAAAAGGGGGTCTAACTCACTTAAATAAAATAAAGTGTTTCCCTAGTAGATGCAACGTTATAACTTAAGGGGGAGCCTTGGGGGTCCACACCACGTATGAGAGGAGGCTCACGTAGCCTCTAGAAGCTTCTGCGCAGGCCCATGAGGAGCACGTGGGAGAGAGAGGGACCACGTAGGGTTTTGAGGAGGGCCAGCGTTATAAAAGGAGGGAGAGCTATCTCAATTGGGCATTATTGATATTGTTGATGATATTGAGCTAGACTTCTGTCTACTTGAGCACGCTGGCTGTTTAGTCGGTCTGCAGCACTGTTTAGTGCGACTGAGTGTCTCCGGTCGGAGATCTCACCCTTGGCCCCGGGGGACTTCGAGTGCCTGCTCGGGCAAGGTTTTTCTTCAGTCTTTAGCAGGAGATTTGCAGGTGTTTTGTTGGGAGTTTTGCCGAGGAGCTGAGCTTCATTGGGTGACTGCGCAGTCCTTGGAGGGAGGACGCAGTTTGAGTTGGAGCTGTTCAGTGGTAGAGATTTCTACAGGAGATTCAGGCCTATTCCGGTGTGGAGGTTCAGCGTTTATCATTTGGTGAGTTTCCTGAGGAGTTGTGGCCCCATTTTAGTCTATTTCAGTTGGTGTCTGCGTTGGTCCTGGAGGGACAGCGTTTTTCTAGGAGGAGGGTTTCTGGGGGTGATTTTCGGAGGTGGTCCGTTTTGTATATGGTTTCTGGGTTTTGTCCGGGGTGGTGAGTTCAGGTGGTCTGCCGATTTTCAGCTCATTCCGGCAAGGGAATCAGCCCCTAGCTTCAGTTCATTCCAGCAGCAGCAGTTTACGGCAGTTTCTTCCAGTAGCTGGGATGCAGTTTCTTGTAGCAGCCATTCCCTGTTTCTCTGAGAGGGTTCTTCACTTGCCTTGAGCAAGGATAGGTGCATTTATTCTGATTATCCATTGTATCTCATTATATTCTCAGATTAATAAAATGGCTTAGCATTTCCGACATTTTTATGTGTACTTGCTCTATATTCTAGTTCCGGCATTTTTCCTATATAGTTGCATGTTTGTATTTCTGTGTATTACTGTCTATTTCCCGTTGGGGATATTACACTAGCAAAGAAGTGGTAATAATAGATCATAGGTGCAATCATAATCAATGCCTTCCTAGAGAGAAGTCTCAAGTAATACATCTTGCCTTGTACTTTTCAGCACTCCCATTAGATCCATTCTTGATCTTATAGAGCCATATCGAGGTGACAACAACGTTGTCCTCCAGTCTCAGGACCATATCCCAGACATCATCCTTCATAATGGACTCGTACTTTTTGAGTATAGCATCCTTCCAGACTTGATGCTTCATGGCTTCTTCAAATGATCCAGGCTCATATTGTACTCATGGTTGCTAGATATCCTTGGTATCTATTCGGCTTCTTGCTTTTACAGAATTTTCCCCTAGGGGCCATATGATTCTCGACATCCTCGAGAGTACCCATGAGCTATGAGGGTCCTGAGCTATGAGGGTCTTCTCTTCTTTCTTCTAGCAACGTCATTTTCTCAGGAGCATACGCGTTGTAGTTTCCCTCTTAATGCTAGCTCCTCTTGTGAGAGAAGACATCTATAAGAACATTCTCGGCCACTATCAAGGTCATACAAGAATCATACCCATATACTGCCATATATCTGTTATACATCTTGACAGGTATCATATATTGTCATATCATTGATTATAGTGTTGCCATAATATTATCATACACATCACTATCATATTCATCACAGCCATACAGAACTGAAGGTATCAAACTTCATGGTTATATATATTTTTCCATAGGTCTCTGAAGATATCATAGATCAAGATCATCTAGATTCTGTCATATGTCTTTGTCCATATATTCCTACACATCAAGAACAAATAAAATGACTTACTTGTTGAAGATGCACTTCACTTACATCCCTTTGGTCTCTTGTCCTTGATGTACCAGGCAGGTCCTTCATAATAACTTCATATAGCAATGGTCGACATGACAATTCCAGCACAGGTGTTTAAAATTGTCCCTGAGGCAAATTAGGATTAATGCACCGAGAAAAGATACAATGTAATGATATCCAAGGACATTATAGTTCAACTCCAAAGTTAGTTTTGCTGAAGGTACCACCAAACTGGGGTTGTAAAGGTGACTAAATGGACCCTTGTGCGACTCTTCTGAATTATTAATGATGCCCAGTTTAGCAAGGATGGAATGATAAACTCGTCCTGTCAATCTTGATCAAGCTGAACTCGGCCCTTCAATGAATGTATCCCAGAATTTGACTTCTATAGGGGTATTGTAACATGCTCCTTGCATTTGGTCACCTGAAGGATTACCAGAGAAATATTCTCAGCTTCCAATCAGGATACCCCTGGTCTGAAGTGGCTTCTTTCAACCCCTCTAAGAATTTGACTTTGAACTGCTTCAAGGAATTAATCTTTGGTCAACCAATGATCAAGTCTCTGCCTCGTTCTACAAGCATACTCAATTCAACGAAATACCATTTATCACAAGACTAGACTGAGGATTAGACAGATAGCAAATGAGAAACCTGGTTGTATTTAAATGTTCTTGTGACAATGTCCCCACTAGAGCATGAGAGAGAGAGCTAGACATAGCGAGAAGAATCACGAACAGAAGTGCATATTTGACTGCTACAAGTATGCGTAATACTTCAATCAGTAATGCCATGTCCCAGTTACAAACCCGCTTGACAGTTGGCATATTTCCATGCTAACAAGTCTCTGGTAAGTTCCCTGGTCATAGAGTTGTATTGCTGTGTCACAAAATCGACCCCCAGAACTGACACGAAAACTGGGTCACTTCACATACCAAGTGAGTCAATGATGTCGGCTTGGATGATTAGGCGACTCTGACACCAATTTTGTTTGGGCCTCGCTTGGTATACCAACCATATGCGCTCCTCGACCACTCTTTTAACGGTGTTCTTGGCCTAGGTATACAAAATTCATATAGCAGTCTCGACACTAATGTCTTCCGATTCGATTTTTTAGGGAAATGTGATTTCGCCCTATTAACAATGTTGATAGTGCCCAGAATGTCCGACACTCTATCTTTCACAAAATCGACTGTGGCTTCAAATCCCCTATACAATTTGGTTGACGACTGCGTCGTAGAAAATTATCACCCACACATCTCAAGAGTTGCACCATCAACATATCTCCGCTTGGAATATGAATCTTGGCCCTTAGAGATAATAATCGGCTTCACCAAATAATAATTAAGTTTCGACTCTTCATAATATTTTGAATATCGGCGAGACTCCATCTACAAATTCATTATGCCGACAGTATACTCGAGATTACACACTGCCAAATCCGACACGAGTCGTATGGGACATTTACGTGATTACAATATCTGATTTTGAAGATTGACATGGTTGCTAATTGTAAAACAGTGAAGGGAGATAACGACCCTCTCGAACTAAATCCTCAGATTTGTGCCAACAGAAGCATTGTAGTGCGCCGAAAGGTCAGCAATGAACAAAGTTGATGGGCGTTGACTTAGTTTCAATGATTCCGAGTTTGTTGACTGCCTGCCTGTACCTACTTGTGCCGAGGACTATGCAAATGAGAAAATGGTGATGGAATGCATGCACCGTCCATGCGTACGCTGCCCTTCAGTCTCCACGCTATCATTTGCTGTGGTGGTATGGCCTGCGGCCTACCACACATCCTTAAAGACACCCTTATTTTCCCTTAGAACAACCCTCATCTCGCTGCCCTATATTCTTGACATAAGCTGGGCGTTGTCTTCTCCTAACTCTGAGACCATGTTAAATTCTGAAGATGTTCTATTCTAGGTGCAAATATACTTTAAACTTCTAGGGCTCTATCAAAGTAAGATGCAGATAGAACGTACCAATAGATCGATGGAAGACAAGCCAAAACAGAGATAAATAATGGTGGCATTACGGCGATCAGTAGGATGCTTCAACTAGCAAAGTCTTCATAATATCAGCTTCCCACATGTGTCACACAACCCCAAGACGTCTCATCAAGAATGCTCCACCAAGATGCTGCACCAAGAAATCCTAAACGCAGAATGAAGAAAGCTGCTCCAGCACCATCCAAGAAGGAAGAGAATGCCTCCACAAAATGTGTGTAAAATGAACTCCAAGTCTCTCCAATATATAGGCATCTGTGGGGGTGTGTGACACATCTCTTATGCATGTGGGATAAATCAGGCCGACCTTGCACATGTGGAATAGATTCAAAATACATGTTCTGCTCATCTGATCAAGATGGTCTTTAGATCGATCTTGCACCTCTCTGAAAGAGGAATCCAATAAAACTATTGGAATCGTCATCTGAGCATCACAACATGGAGTTTGGACCTAGTTGCCCAAAATTAACACGTTGTCACCGTTGATATGTCCTTACCATCATAACTTTTCCTGGATATATAATAAGATTTATGAGAATCTAAAGTACAATTTTAGATTTGATAGCTATAATTTCATAAATTCAAGCTCACATACGAGTATAATTTTTTTTGCTATTATTACTTGCAGGCAGGTCTTATTGATACTGAGGTCAAGGAGGGTGGCAACGCGACCTCCTTGTCCTAATGCAGGATGTTCTATGCGTAATAATTCTTAGCAAAATGCATGGGTCTCCATAGATTATATGATTGCTTCATAATATTTGTCTAGCATTTTCTAGTCCTAGATATAGAGTTATGGAAGGGGTTATTGACTTTAATTTAATTATGAGCATAAACTAATAATATTTATATATGCTAGAACTATATGGTGATGGATGATTAATTATGTATCCTTGGAATTTAAGAAGTTTGAAATTTCATTTCGTTGAACTAACATCATGTAGTCATCGTAGTCATCGAACGGGCATCCCACCAAAAATATGTATCAAATGTTCAAGTGTCATATTTAACTCAAGGCTTATTAAAATTGGGTTTGTGCATCTTCTATTATGATTGATAGTTGTTACAAGTTGCTCCCAACCTCCATTGTTTATAAAATAACTCAAGTACTTACATAAATACACTTACTTTAATTCTCTTCACAACTTTAAACACTATACCTAATTTTTAGATTTGTAATAATTAATTTTTTTTTTCATATTTCATAGTTTTACAAATTTAACCTAAAATAAATGTAAATTGACTTTGCACAAGGATTAAATTTCCAAACAATAAAATAGTTTAAAGATTGAAATTAAATAAATCTAAAACTTAAAATCATTTAAAACAAAAAAGTAAATAGTATAAAAAATTTAATATAAGTGGCCCAACCACAACGCTATAACAAAGGACAAATTACAAGATGAGTGTTGGGACAAGCAATAAATAAATATATAAGTGTGCACATTAGATAACTATATACGTCAAATGATTGATATGTGGATTCTTAACACATATTCTTAAAAAATGTCTAATGGATACATTGCACTTGATGGCAATGAATAAAAGGATTAGGTTTGCGTTTTATTTCAAAATCACCTAAATCAAGCACTGATTTTGACCACAAGCCACGATGCAACGAAGATTCTTTGACACACAAAACCGTAAGCGCTTAAGGGGGAGCCCACAAGGCAAACAAATGTATTACGCGTCTATTTTTTTTGCCACGATGCCAAGGTGTGGAGAGAGGGTGAATACGCTTTTCCACAATCCCTCTTCTGTCCATTTGTGGATCGAACACTGGCCATTAGTGTCATGTTGAGATTTTGTGTATTTGGGGTAGCAACAGTTGTGCTCTAGGTCCCAAATTTTGT
>JAXQQM020063053.1:0-53004 GCA_034641835.2 Pinus albicaulis | reverse complement strand
AGACAGCTTTCAAGACAAATGAAGGGCTGTATGAGTGGCTGGTGATGCCATTTGGGTTGAGTAACGCTCCCAGTACTTTCATGCGCTTGATGAATGAAGTACTGAAAGAATTTATAGGGAAGTTTGTAATTGTTTACTTGGATGACATACTGATTTTCAGTAAAACCAAGGAAGAACATTTCAGGCATGTTCGAAGTGTGCTGAGGAAGCTGCAGCAAAATAAGTTGCTGATAAACCTGAAAAAGTGTACTTTTTTTCAGCGGGAATTAGTATACCTGGGTTTTGTAATTGCAGAGAATGAACTGAAGATGGACCCAGAAAAGGTGGCAGCTATAGTTAGCTGGCCTTCTCCAAAGAATTTATTTGAAGTCCGAAGTTTTCACGGACTAGCAAGCTTTTACAGGAAATTCATCAGGAATTTCAGTGAAATCTGCGCACCCATGCTGGATACGATCAAAAAGGCCAATCAGCCTTTTCACTGGACCGAAGCAGCAGAACACAGTTTTTAGACTTTGAAGAGGAAGATCACCGAAAGGCCGATATTGAGGCTGCCTGACTTCAACAAAATTTTTCAAGTTCGTTGTGATGCCAGTGGTACAGCCATTGGGGCGGTGCTTAGTCAAGAGGATAGACCAGTCGCATACTTCAGTGAAAAGCTAAACGAGAGTAGACAGAAGTACTCAACTTATGACAAGGAGTTTTATGCAATTATACAAGCATTAAAGAATTGGAGGCATTACCTGTTAGGTAATGAGTTTGTTTTATTTTCAGATAATTCTGCATTACAGTACATTATGCAGCAACATAAATTGAACCATAAGCATGCTGAATGGGTTGAGTATCTTCAGAGTTTCACATTTGTGCTGAAGCATATTAGTGGGCAGGCGAACAAGGTGGCAGATGCGCTGAGTAGGAGGACCCTACTCTTACAGGAAAGTACAATGCAGGTTTTAGGCTTTGAGCACCTGAGGGAACTGTATCAAACAGATGCAGATTTTAAGGAGGCCTATGAGGCCTGCCAAAACCCTCTGTTGAGGAATAGTAGTCCATGGTTGGACTACAACTTACAGGAAGGATTGCTATTTAAGGTCGGACAGTTATGTATTCCCGACTGTTCTATGAGAGAGAACATTATTCGGGAAAAGCACAGTGGGGGTCTAGCCGGACATTTCGGTATAGACAAGACGTTTTCACAGGTTGAGCATTTTTATTTTTGGCCAAAGTTGCGACGGGACGTACAAAGGTATGTAAGCAGGTGTAAGACATGTCAACTGGCCAAGGGTCACAGTCAGAATACAGGTCTCTATCTGCCATTATCCATTCCGAACAGACCGTGGGACTCCGTTAGCCTAGATTTTGTTTTGGGCTTGCCAAAGACACAGTGGGGTTTTGATTCAGTAATGGTCGTGGTAGATCGGTTTTCAAAGATGGCACACTTTATACCTTGCAAGAAAACCAGTGATGCTACCCATGTAGCACATTTGTTTTTTACAGAGATCGTCAGACTGCATGGCCTACCAAGGTCCATCATCTTCGACAGGGACGTGAAGTTCACCGAACACTTTTTGCGAACCCTGTGGAAGAAGTTGGACACTCAGTTACAGTTCAGCTCCGCTTATCACCCACAGACTGATGGGCAAACTGAAGTGGTGAACAGGAGTCTGGGAAATCTACTACGGAGCTTAATAGGCGAAAATTCACGGATGTGGGACCGCGTACTGGCTCAGGCGGAATTCGCATATAACGATTCACCTAATCACAGCACCGGTTATAGTCCCTTCCAGATCTTATACGGCATGCATCCACGCGGAGTGCATGAGATGCGAGATTTGGGAAAGCTCGAAAAACGAAGTGCTGATGGGGAAGATTTCGCCCAAGCAATGAGCGACCTACGTGAGCAGGTGAAGTTAAAGTTGCAGGACAACAGTCAAAAGTATAAGCAGCGAGCTGATTCAAAGCGAAGGGAAGTTCAGTTTAACGTTGGAGATGAAGTCCTTGCACATTTACGCAAGGAACGGTTTCCAAAGCGGGAATACAACAAGCTGAAGTATAAAAAGATCGGTCCCTGCAAAATCATTCGCAAGTTTTCTGCAAATGCCTATGAACTACAATTGCCCCCAGGAATAGGAATTTCTCCCATTTTTAACGTGGCAGATCTGTTCCCTTATGTCGTTGATCCAGAAAATAGCGCAACAGAGAAGCCACCGCGGGACACCAGTTGTGAGGAAAGTTCGTGGATGAGACAGATGCCAATGGAACAGCCCCTTGAGATCGAGAGGATCCTCGACACACAGGTAGCCAGGCGCACACGCAGGAAGGAATATCTGCGGTACTTAGTCAAGTGGAAGAACCGTCTGATTGAGGACAGTTCGTGGCTCGACGCAACGCAGATACAGAAAACAGGTTATTCTGTCGACGACCCCATGGAACGAAGCCATGAATTTTTGCCACCCCGGGAGCCTGATGCAGGAGCATCCAGCTCCGAGGAGACAGAAGGTGGTTGACTGTCTCGAAGTAAGCTGAAAGTTCACGTGTTATTGGACAGGTTATCAAACTTGTTTTTTTTATTATTATTTTCTTCATTTCCAGAAATCAGTTAAAGACAATAGGATTAATGTTGTAAACTGTTTTAGTTTAATAATTACTTAGCAGTTGGTTTTTCTCTTTTAAAGAACTGGCTAAACAGTTAGACAGATTCGGTTTTGAAACAGTTCAACTGAAACATGAAACTGTTACACCTTGCAAGCATTTAAACAGCGAGAAAATAAGTTGTAGGGTTCGAATCTCCACTTAGAGAAGACGAGTAGAATGAGTCTTTCTGTAATAAAAAAAAAAAGATCTTGCCAATTTTAAATACACAGCGAACCATTTCATGCATTGAATTCCTGTGTTCGTTTCATAATTATTTACTGATGTACATTGTAATAAGAAATATCTAAGAGTTGAAATCATTACAAGTAGAAATGCATTTGTAATCGATAGAATAGCGGACTGAATTCATGCCAGATAGTTACGTACTGTAAACCCAAGACAGAGTTTGTAACCCTTGCAGACAAAAAGCATTTTCAGCTTATGAGAAGCCAACTCGTCTAATACTAAGATGCGTAGTTTATGGCCAAGAGTGAAGGTTACAAGACACAAGGAACAACTTCAAATGGGAAGAGTAAAGGACATCGAAATAAATAAAATACCAACACCGTATAAGCATACAATTCCATAGAATCATTTGAAAAGAATACAAGTTTCTTTAAAGCAAAACAAGAAACATTTTATTCAATTAAAACTGCAAATCCACTGTCCATTACAAGCAAAGAGCGCACAGAAGGGTTTTTGAGCCGAGCAGACAGTGCTCATATAACGGCTAACTTTTAAACCCTTTCTAGCTAAATAGAATATACAAAGGAAAATTCGTGCCATGGAGTGACAGAGCAAAGTTTGGGCCAAAGAACGACCCATGAGACCGTAATCATAGGGAAGCGCTTTGAACCAAACACAAACCCTATTAACCATTGTTAGATTCGTGGTTTTAACGACCCCGCCTTGCTGTTTTAAACAGTTTGTTTTGTTTGCTTCCTAAAATTGGGTGCAGAGAGAACCTCGGCGACCAATACCTGAACTCCGGCAAGACAACAAGAAGAGGAGCAGGTTAGAAGTTGAAAGTGCTGAAACTGAAAGGAGAAGACAAAGGAATACTGAAGTAGTGGCGAAAACGCAGACGCATTCATATTTACCAGTGATTGAAGGGCGACGTCGTGAGATAAGGCCGAGAAACTGACAGACAGAACCTAATAACAAGGGGCGGGCACATGAGAACCTGAGAAAAGTGCAGAGAGGGTTATAGCAGGGAACCTTAACTTACCTTGGATACAAGAAAGGTCGAATGCACCGAGCCACGAGCGTGGAATCCAAGGACCATCCTGTCACAACGAGAAGAACAGTTACGAAACCAGAGCAAGCGAACTTATAAATCCACAACGGTCCAGAGTAGCAGGGTCGACTTAGCTCGACTACAAAACAGTTATATCATATGCACAGAACAGGAAATCAACTATAACACAGTCATACCATAAGCACAGAATAGGGAATCGATAGGGTTGTCATTCTCAGTGAAAACCCATCGCATAGAGCAGGAAAAAGACCAGAAGGTATCAACATCGCCGCAGCAGAACAGAACGGAGAGCCTGCAGCACAAATGCACAATGAAAATGACAGTAGGACGAGAGTAGGGTTTGTCAAAAGGCGGGAGTGATCGGATCGAGGAGACCGACAGATGGCACCCAACGACCAGCGTAAAGGACGGTAATCATTTGCATGGAGATTGTAAAGTGGATCAAATCCACGGACCATTTGAGACTTATTTAATATAACAACACAGTAACCGTAACATTCATAAAACCATTGACGTGTGTATCAAACCATAGTTAAACAGATAGGTGGGACCTGTAACCTATCACGGTTACCAACAAGCGTTGAATTACAATTACGCATAGTTGGAGGGCTGGGCTATCAATTATTCTCATTTATTCATTCATATTGCATTAGCCTTCGGGCTCATTTCCTTTTATACGGTGCGGTTAATAAAAAAAATTACACCGACCCATAAAATCGGATTTCAAGATATATGAAATCCATTGAAAACATTCATCACATCTAGAACTCACTCGACGATCGACATTTCAGCGAACACAAGATTAACACCTTTGCGCTATGCGATTATGATGGTGCAGGGCCTATATCGCGTCGACAGTCGGCTTGCGATCTTGAGATTGCGCTCTTTGTGTTCTTTGCGATTTGCGATTACAATTGGAGTAGGGTCCACATCACATCAGAGATCGGTGATAGTGCATGAGACATGCAAGTAATATTTTCGATGCCGCGATTGTGACTGAGGTGGAACCTCATCGCATTGCATCGCAAACTTCAATCGGCGGAACATACATATGTGCGGTACCCCATTCCTTTTGCGATTGTGATGATCGCATCGCATCGGAACATTTCCATATCAACAAGACACTTTTAATAAAAGTTGTGATTGCCGCCATAGTCATTTAACTCCACCGATATGTTGGTAAGGCTTTAAAGTATGTTTCAACTTTGTAATCAAAGTTCTGTGCTGCTGGCGAGACTTTGAGTCTGAGAATTTACTCTGCTCTTAAGAAAATGGCAACCGCCTTAGATAAATATGAAAGGGGCCGATTCTTATCTGCTCTGCACTTCACTTGTGCGGGCTTTCCAATCCTTTTGCAATTGCTTCAAGAAAGCGGCAACCACCTTTTCTAAGGCTTCAATGTGCTGCACTTAAGTCACTCTGCAATTACTGCTAATTGACATCAGTAGTTGGAATTAATTTCCAACATCGATCACCACTCAAATCACCACCCATTTTCGATAATAATCTTTATTAAATATTTTTAAATACAATATTAAAAATATCTCATTTCACTCCCTTCAATTTGGTTAGAGAAATCTAACATAAATGACATGCCAAAATCAAACGAATTGAAATAGCTTTAGTAACATGGGTGGAGAGATATAACATAAATGACATGCCCCAATCAAGTTAATTGAAATAGATTTAATAAACAAGCACCTGAAGCTACTATGACAACATTGAAAAATGAAAAATAATAATAATAAATTCCATAAGTAAATAGCCAATCCCACAAAATGGATATCATTAGGTTATTTAATTGACCATCCATTCCTAACATAATCTTGAGTTGAAAGTAATCAGGAGAAGCCTCCATCAAATAGTTATTACCAATGGCTACAATGAAAGTGTTCAGCATAACATCTATTATTGTACAGCACTACAGAAAACCAAAACAAATCACATAGATTTAGAGGTCATTTAGAAACAACCAATACAGACACATCTGCTTGTCAATAGAGACAATGAGATAGACATGAATTGTGACACGTGCAACTAAGAACAAACAAGTTGAAATATAGATAGACGAACATTGAAAAAGAGATGCATATGCACATAACACACTATCTAAAATAGTAATAATAACTTACTTTCTTGCAATCGGATAGCCACGATAATGTAGAATAATACCTAGTCTAAAACTGATCTAAAGGTAATTTTAGCTATCTAAGCTTGAGGATGGACAAATGTAGTTAATATTATATTTTTTCAAAATATCTTTCGTTTTTGTTAATTTAAAAGTATTTTTTTGGGTTTGACTTGTCATTTCCTTATTATGTTTTTGTTTTTATTTGGGGTCTTAGTTTTGGGTTGTTTTTTTTTAACATTTTTTTAATACTAACAGTCAAGATATAAATTCGTGCATTCTTATTGGTCAAGTCATTTTTTTATGACAGTTTTTCTTTCAAAAAAAATTTTAACATTGGGTTTGATTTTTATTTTTATCTAATATTTAAATATCGTGTATTTTGTTATTATTTTTTCGGTTGTGAATATATAACTTCTTTTAATGTAAGTGTTGGGGCTTATTTGAGTAGTTTTGTTTTTTTTAATTGCATCAAATAAAATATTTTAAACAAAAGTAATATTACAAATGTATATATTTTATATTTTATATCATGAATATATATATTTTTCATTAATGTATAGTCATTATTTATTTAATTTCAAAGATTATACACATATTTTGAATCAATATTTTATATCATGAATATATATATTTTTCATTAATGTATAGTTATTATTTATTTAATTTCAAAGATTATACACATATGTTGAATCAATCACTCTTGATATTTATTTTAAAAGTTAGTTGGTCAAACCCACTAACTATTATTATATTTTAAACAGAAACAATCCATGTTATTTTGCAATGTGATGAGTTGTACTTGAGAAAAGTATTGTGCACAACAACAAAAATCTGAAATGATTTTTAAATAGGAATTTGGGAAAGTTCTAGCATTTCATGCAATAATAATATGTAGTTCATGCATTTTGAAGAAATTCACCAACATATGAGAATGATGAATTATAAATATATTCCATGAGAATGATGAATTATAAATATATTCCATGAGAATGATGAATTATAAATATATTTCATAAGCATGTAGATAGATCAAATTCTAAATCCATTGATGTTTAGATTAAAGTATAAATATATCTAAAGCATGCTAAAGCTGTCAACCAAATATTTGACATTTTCATAAGTGAACACTAAATAAATTTATATTCTGACCAAACTAATAAAGAGATCTATTACCACTCACTCAGATAAACAAGAAAATTATATTAGTGGTCTATTAGTGTTTTTTATATAATATCAATACTTAGATAAACAAGAAAAAACAATTAGTGTTTTTTATATAATATCAATGGTCTATAGGCGTGAAAGTCTCAAAATTTAATCTTTAGGATTCAATGCCATGCTTTATGCTCAAGTGTGTACAGTGCATTATTCTTCCAGGGTGCGCGAGAAGATATAGAAGTTTTTTCTAATAAGTCTCAACTATGGGTTAGTATACACTTATTTTGAAGTTTCAACACTATTACTACATTTTATGCTTATCATGAAGTCTCACCTTAAAGTCATAGTATTGTGGGTGTGGCATAGTGTAATACATATTTTGGAGTATCAACTAGCAACATCATTAACTTATTTAATTTTTTGCAATTTTATTTAGAATTGTTTACACAATTGCACACACATATTTAAGTCACCCATAAAATTGAAGATTTGAAAATTTAGGTAAGCATCATCATATTTTGATATGGTGAATATTTGATGTTTATACTAGTAAATACCCATCAAATGTAACCCTTTAATGACAACCATATAAAGCAAATATTTGGTAAACTTTGATATAAATTAATCCATCCCTTACTCACAACCATATAAAGAAAATCTTTGATAAAAATTAATCCATCATAAAAATTAAAATACTCATCTCATAAAAGCTATCATATTATTATTATTAATTATAAAAATAATTAAGTGATAAGTTACATACATAAAAACATATAACAAGATTATCAATGCCATGGTTTATCAATAACACATTGTCAAAAATAATAATTCATCTTACTTTCAAAATATTATATATAATTATAATTATATATATATGTTATATTTTTTTTTTACTCAAGTTGAAAAGTAAAAATGATATAATTACATTTTAAATGAATCTCAACATTTTATAATTACTATTACTTAAAATAAATTGTAGTATCCTTATCATGCTCTGCGCTCCACTATCGCTCAGATTAGTCCCTTCCGGCTCCTGATTTCGAAGACGCCACCGTTGTTGCAGGAGATAGTGAATCTGTCTAATGACAACAAAGTTTCGGTTAAGAAATCCAAAAACCTCACATGTAGAGAAGTCGTTGACATGAAGATTTGCACAAATGAACATAACAACAACAATAATGAACAATTATATGTTCTGGTAGTTCTCATAACGACTTTAAGGTGATTTTTAGTTATTGCTGAGAAAACCAAAAGAGCCTTCGAACATGGAGATAATGTGACTTTCGACTAGCTTCCTGGTAATTCTCTTTAACGTGACTTTCGCGATAGTTCTACATCTCGTTTAGATTTCGAAAAATTTTAGATCATACTACCTCCATTCTAATCTCTTATTGAAATAAATAGAACTACATTTTGTTTAGATTTTTAAAAAGTCATTAAAGAGAATTACTTCGCATTTCTTGCATCACACTGAGATTTTTCCTGAGTTTCCATTACTCTTTATCTTGATTGAATTTTGAAAACATAGTTTAGCATAACCCCTTTCACACCTTGCATAACAATGTTCTCAATTTAGATCACCACAAAAGGTCACTCCCTTTGAACATAGTTTAGCATAACCCCTTTAACACCTTGCGTAACAATGTTCTCAATTTAGATATTTCTCATCACAAAAATTCGCTCCCTTTGCAAATTAAATTTTGTTAAATAAATATGGATAACCAATGTCTTCATTCAAAATATTTTAACCGTATAAACCATATACAATTTTTGTTATATATATATATAGACTTGTTTGAGAAAATATAAAGGTCATCACACATTCAAAATTTTCAAAAGTCGGTGATAGTTAGGGACTAAGTTGGCATATAAAATAATTTACATTTAACAACATCAAGTAAACCAATCTGCAAGCTAACATATAAAATAATTTACTTTAACAACATCAAGTAAACCAATCTGTAAACTTTGCAGGTAAACTTTGAACTCATTCATACTCGTTAAATAAATTCGGGTAGAGATGAATTAATCGAAGTGTTTGTAATAACAATTTAATGAGAAATACACATTGTAATTCTAATAACAGGGGGTAGAGATGCATTAATCAAAGTGTTTGTATTGCAATTTTAATAGCATGTTTGATATAGTAATTTGATTTAATTAATTGAAATGTAGTAATTTTAGATTTTTTTATTTATAATTTTTCTTATTGAAATACAAAAATCAAATTTTTATATATAAAAATTTCAAAACTGTATAAACATATTCTATTTTCAAAATTATGTCCATATTTTAGAATTTTGGAATTTACATCGTTAATCCTTAAATTTTGACATTTACGTCATTAATCTTTAAGTTTTCATCCAGAAGGAACGGAGCACGTGGTTAAGGATTCGTCAATGTGAATAAAATTAAGAATATATATGATTAAAATTTAAAGAAATATACCCAAAAAAAAATAAAAAAATATGTGATTACATATATGAAATGTCTCCTAATTTAGAGTTTTTGGTTTTATTCCCTATGGAAATGTCCTAGAGGAGCTAAGGACGAAAGTTAATAATAGTGGCAAAAACTCTATTTTTATTGGATATAGCGAACTAGAGTTTTTGGTTTTATTCCCTATGGAAATGTCCTAGAGGAGCTAAGGATGAAAGTTGATAATAGTGGCAAAAACTGTATTTTTATTGGATATAGCAAACAACTAAAAGGCTATAGATTGTATAATATAATCACAAATTATCCATGGAACATGGGATATCTATGTGATTATGAGTTAGAAGACTCTAGAAGATTTTATATTGTAACTACAGTTAAGAGTTGATGTAGTCAAAATTAACCACTAGTAAGCTATTCGAGATAATTTTTTTTCATAGATGACCGAAGATAGATAGGAGATAGAGGAGGTAGAGAACACATAGAATATTTTTTCATTTTAGCATCCCACAGGCCACAAGAATTACTTCTTTGTACCTGCATCCATATTTCGAAACAGAGAAAGAGAGCGAAACAACCTCACCTTTCAGCGGGGTTTTCTCCTGAAAGGATTTCCGAGAGATAATATCTTGTGTCTTTTGTGTCTATGTGAACTTATTTTGTTAGTCTCTACTTTTATACATAATTTCCATTGAGTTAAATCTAAAAATATAGAATTTTAAAAAACTCTAATAGTGTAAAATTTCAGTAATTTCATATATTATTATCAGATATGTTGTGATCAACTATCCAATGGAATATCCATGACATTTTATGGATCACAAAATAAATCTACTAAATTATTATCTGTGATTCATGAAGAAAGTGAAGATTTAGAATTAAGATTATCTTGATTAGAGAAGTTAATGAACTCGATGGTAATATGTTTGAAAAGATGGATTTCTCAAGTTCTCAACTAAATATTAAAAGAGGAATGGAAAAGAAAATAAATGAAAAAAAGGAAGGAATAGAAAAGAATATGAATGTAAATAAAGAAGGAATATAAAAGAAGATAAATGAAAATAAGGAAGGAATAGAAAAGAAGATGAATTAAAAGAAATAAGAATTAGAAAATAAAATAAATGAAAATAAGGAATAAATACGAAAGTTCACGACTTCCATGGAAAATATTATCTTGGAGAGGTTTCCTAAATGGGACGTGGATTGTGAAAATCAATGAATACATAAAGCCTATTGCATTATATTTATTTTCAAACCCTCAATGGAATTACTGAATACGATCCCCTTGTGGCCCACTGGAACCCCAATGTTGTCCCTCTCACATCTGCATTTGCCTCTCCTACCCAGTGTAGCCTTTGCACAGTCTTTGCTACCCCTATGCCAGCCTTCTAGACTTAGCGCTGCCTCTACCTCACCATGAAGGCCTTTATTAGCCTCTGTGCTATCTTTGCGTCATCCTAGCTGGGTTGTGTCCCTCTTGCGGGCATCTCCGCTGCTTGGCACAAATCTTCCTCTCTAATTATGTATTCCTGACATTGGATCAGTGTAATCCATCGCCAATATGTCCCTCACAAACACTACAAGCTCAATAAAAAATTCTCAGCAAACCACACCACAAAATTTCAACTTAGCTCAATTGCTACTGTAATGTGTGTGTTCCCCAACTAACCCCAAGCCTTCCTTCAATAATTTTCTCATTGAGAAATCAACGACTGTGATGTAATATCTAATCAATGGATCATATTATAAAAAGCTAGATCCACGTCACTTAGAACATTCTCACCCACATGTGTAAATTAATTCACTTTAATTTTTTAATTTCCCTAAGTTAGACTTAGGGTCCCCAACAAAAAGATTAATTATTTGAATAAATTTTACACTGAGTGGAATTTATCCAAACAATTTATAGGTTTTGGATATCTCATGTGTCCTCACCCCTCCACAAAATTTCAGAGTTAGAGCACATCCAATGCTACCCAAAATCTCAACACTCCCTCTTAGCGAGGAATGTGCTCGAGAAACACTTCACTCTAGAAGCGTTACTTTGATCTCTAGCATTGCTCCCCTTCACTGTTGATGCTTTGCCTACTGCCCTCCATCCACTAGTCTTCTAATTTTTGTATTGTTGCATATTTCACTGTCACTAACATTGCCACATTTGTACTGCAACCCCCTCTAAAATTGCTACATCATGTTGCTGCTACTAACTACTACACTGCAAATCAGTTGCTGAGAAGTAAGCAACTAAAGGAAAATCACCCAAAAAATGGCATACAAGTTATTCGTGCTACATCTCATCACTTAAGCACCTACTGTTGCTATTATGCTCTATCTCTCTGAAGCTCTTTTTTGTCTGTTGATCTGCACTATGTAAGCACCGCCTCTGCACTGTTGCTCCAGTATTTAGCATTCAAGCACTACCTTATGCCTTTCCATGATCCTCTGAATCCACTGCTCCAGTCAACCTGGTACAGTCTTAAGGTGCCTGTAGCTCGTACGTGATCCAAGAGTTTGGGCACCTCAAGGATCCCTCCATCACCATCTGTAGCTCAATATTTAGATCTATGTCACCCCAACTCTTCTCTCGAGGTACATGAGCACTCATGGCCACATCATCATCGCTGCCATCATCTCCTTTTGATGTTGCTACCTTGGAATCTGAATCTTCATTTCCCTTATTCTTATGACAAGTATTGGCGAAGTGCCCCAATTCCCCACATGTGAGGCACCAAACCTTGGATAGGTCCTTCTTCTTCTTCCCTTGCTTCCTCTCTTCCTTAGATGCCAGGGATGCAAATTCCTCCTCCTATTTATTCATTTTGACTCCTTAGCTATTGAATTTCCTCTAGGTTATCCTCTTGAACTCGTCGCGATGACAGATTGCCCACATGTTAGCCCAGTTTGGGAGTTGTGCTCTACCCAAGATACTCTGGAAAAATGTCTCCCACTCATCAGTGGCTACATTCAGGACAGTCCTCACCATGATTTAATCATCAAGAGTTTCCCCCATTCCAATCAATTGGTCTCTGATAGTATACAATCTAAAGAGGAAAGGAGCGATCTACTCTCCCTTGTGCATCTCGAACATTTACATCTGATTCTCCAGAAGCACCTTCCTCTGGATAGAGCTACCTTGATACAACGTGGTTAATGTTTTCCACACTTCATTTGGCATCTTCTTCTTGGTAATATGCAGAACCACATGATATTTAACTCCGTCCATGATGAAGCGTTTATCGTGTGCCTGACTTGCATTGAAATTCTTCAAAGCATCAACATCGGTTGGCACAGCTAGGACGTTCTCGACATGGTCTCTGATGCCATACTCCTCAAGGACTATCAAGATTCTTGCTTTCTAGATAGAAAAGCTAGGCACACTCTTTAACCTATCTCGATCTCTCAGTCCATACGTGGCCATCTGTGCTCAAATAAATCAAAGCAAGTGCTCTTATCCCTTCTATTGTTGCTACACTTATCAAAAGAGTGGATTTGGGTTTCTTGTCGATAGAAACCCTCTAGAGAATTTTCTCCCACTAAAAAATGATTACCATCCCATAAATCCTCTGCCAATTCTATCAAATCAACCCTTTAAGAGCACTCCTCTTGATCGAATCTCAGATTTCTTGGCAAGAAAATCTAGTGAGAGACCATTTCCTCTTACTTCGTCAACTTTTCTAGGAATTGTTCTATACCGACATAACCAGTGCCCCACAAACAACTTGGAAGATCAAGAACTACAATTCCAGCCATGACAACCAGCACAACATCACTCTCTCTTGGACTCTGTGACCCTCTCCTGCATCAACCCAGTGTGAGCTAGAAAAGATCTGTGTCACCCCTATGGGCCTGCGTTAGCCTCTGTGTCATCTCTGCATGAGTATAATGGCTTTGCCTCACCCCTGCACGGCCTTCGTTGTCCTTCTAGTGTTGTACTGCCTCTTGTTGATTCGGTGTATCTTCAACTTCCCTCCTGCAGAAAACATCTTAAGCCTCATGCTAATGGCTTCATCTTGATCTAAAATCATTTTGATACCATGTGAAAAAATTTGAATACAAAAACCCTACTGTACTATATTGATCTAGTTCTACTAGTTGTTTTCTTATCGAAGAATTTATTTAACTGAAATATTCATAAAAATATCAAAGTAAACACAATTGCAGCCTACACATACATACAGATCATGTACTAAAACATAGTGCACATATTACAAAGTAAACAAGTGATTTTTTGGACAAATTTCCCCGGAAAAACCCAATGCTAGAAAACTGGTACAACAACTCTTTGAGGGTTTTATTATTAAGTAGAATCTAAATATATCAAGGGCACCAGTAGTGGTTTTCCCGATAGAGAATTTAATGTAAAATGTACCTTATCACCTGGAGATATAAATGGTTGATTTAAACCCTCAAGGGAATTACTGAATACAGGCCCTTTTTGGCTCACTGGAATCCCATTGTTGTCCCTCCCACCTCTACGTCAACCTCTCCTACCCACTGTAGCCTCTGTGGACCTTGTCCTACACTTGCGTCACCGTTTTGGGCTCAACGATTCTTCTGTGTGATGAACCCCCACAACAGTGGGAAGACCTTCACTTAACACATTTACAAAATTTTAGAACTTTGTTTTAAGCTTATTTACACCTTCATTTCATGATCAACTTAATGAATAATGAAACAACAATATTAATATGTGAGCAACAAGAATTAAGCAGATTAAATACAGAAAATCAACACAGAATCATTATGCATATAGAAAACAGATATAAGTGGAAACCCATAAGGGAGAAAACCACATGTTATTTTTGTTGTGATGCAAAGGCAAGCCCCAACTCCCTCTCACCACTAATTTTCTGTAGGATCAAACCTATGGGAGGCTACTACCTCAAATTCTCAAAGCTACAACTTACAAGGAAGCTCCAACTCCCATCTATTTTGTGCAAGCTACAACCCACAGGAGGCTCTTACCTCAACAAGCTACAACCTGGCATATATCAGGCAACAAATTGATATGGAAGCATGAACTTCCTCACACTACAATAAAATCATATGTTGATTTACCTGGATATCAACTATGTTTTACTCCTTCTTCACTAGTGTCCTTCCAACCTTCAAATATGCTTTATATTAGCTCTGGATATTCACAGCTTCTCTATCTACTCTTTCTTATTCTTCAACTTGCTAACTCATATATGCATATAAAAACAACATCATTTATGGAGATCACTTGATAGTTGTTTGCATTCCATATGGGAATATGAAATGAACATGTATGACTCTTTTCCTTCCACCCTCTCATTTCCTCGTTCAACATATCCAGGTTGTTACAACAGTATATACTCATTTCAGTATTAAATTGAAGTTTTGTTTTTCCTATGGAGACTTGCCTTTTCATCACAAACAATATAAAACAAATAATGCATTTACAGTTACAATCAAATATTTTACTCAACCCTTTTAGTTTCTTATCTTTGCTGAGTGTCTGTCCTCTTCTGCTTGTTGTCCTTTTTTCTTTTCTCTTCCTACAATTATATTTCAATTTTTCTGCATAACTGCCCTTTTTTCTTGACTCGACCCATGCTGTTGTGTTGTTCTGCACGAGCTCCGAGTCATTTTTCTTACCCAAGCCTTTCTTTTATGTGTTCAAACTTTTCTTTTAGCACACAACTGCAACTGCATAACACCGTTCATATTGGATGGCTTCTTTAAAAAAACCCACTGCAAAATACCAGAATACGCTATGGAAAATGAATTTTTAAAAATCCACACAAAATCTCCCTTTTCACGCAACAAGGCTCAGCCTTGGAAGGTCGTAAAATAAATACGCACGCGAATCAAAAAAAAAATCGTAAGATACAGAGAGCATATCTAAATCCAAACCAATGCGTATACTCCAAACCAACGCAAATAAGCAGGATTTTCTTACTGGAGGGTCCCACACAGTTCTGACCAATTGTGGCCAATCGCACTTCGCGAACTTTACAACGTAACATTAAGAATTAAACTCTATTTCTTGCGGGATGCGATGTTGTGCAGAGTCGACACGTGTCCCTCCAGTTTGCATCGCAAAAATTTAAAATTCCCTTGTGGTTTCCTTAATGTTATCCCCTAAACATTGCGATGTGTGATATCGCTTCCAGGCCAATGTAGTATCCACCATTGGCTTGTCTTGGATTCGACGGTCCATGCAATGTCCCCAATGATTCACATCGCATCACAAAACTTTAAAATTCCCTTGTGGTCGCCTTAATGCTATGCCCTAAACGTTGCGATGTGCGATATCGCTTCTAGGCCGCTGAAATCTCCGCCATTGGCTTGTCTTGGATCCGATGGTCCATGCAATGTCCCCACTGATTCACTTCGCATCACAAAATAATAATCTTAACTTGCAAAACGTTTGTGTTGCGATATAATTTATCACCATTGATTGGTGTTGGATCTACTGTCCTCGTCAAGTTTGCAAATATGATTGGTTTCATTCTGCGTTAACACAATATAAAAGTCCTATGGCCTTGCTTGTGCTTGCACATCCGATTATTCCTCTTGTTGTGCGATAAAATACAAACGCTTAGTTTCAACAGAGATTTAAAAGAACTGATTCAAAATAGGGAACCCAGTCAAAGCACAAAATACTCAGATTTTTTTTGGAAATGAAGTACTGTTCTAAAACAGAGATCCCAATCAAACACAAAACACTTGGAGCTAAATTGGAAATGGAAAACTCAGAGCCAAGCCCTCAAATGGTTGGCTTTTATGTTTACCTCTATTTCTCTGTTCTCTACTGCTCTTTTATGATTCTCTACTGCATTCGCTGCCTCTGTTTCATTTCTTGCCTCTGCTACCTTTTCTGCCTCTCTTCTTCCTTTGCTGATATTGTAATGCTGCTCCTTGCCTCTCTTTTATTATTTCTTACTACATTTTTTCCTGATCTCCTTCTTTTCCTTATCGCTGGTTCTTCTTTGTTCCTTTCCCTTAATGATAGTTCAGGTGTTGTTCCTTTGTGCTCCTTTTCCATCAATGACAATATTTCCAACAATCTCCCCCTTTTTCATTGATGGCAACACATCCACCAATACTCCAATACCTCCTCCAGTACTTCCTCCCTATTTCATTCTAAGAAGTGTCTTTCTTTCTCTGCTTGCTTTTCCTCCACCTTTGACATCAATGGAAAAGGGTTGCACATTTCCCAGTGTAGTTTCTATATTTGCATTTCCTTTCTTTGAGTTGTGTTTAGGCCTTCTTCTTATGACTTTATACCTTGCTTCTCCAGACTGGTGTACAAGAGTTGTTTTGAGAACACATTGAACATTATTGAGATTGCATATAAGGCTTGTCACCATAGAATTCTCTCTACTTATGTTGTAATACTGTGATCTTGAGGACCTGTACCACACCAATTATTAACAGTTCTAGCTCTTCTGTGACACCTTTGATGGGCTGCTCCCCCCCTGGAATGATGCTTCTTGTTTGATACTAACTTAAGTACTGCACTATTTATGTTCCGTATATGGAAGTCTTTGCTGGTGTATCATCAATTTTTTTTGTTGTTGTTGTTGTTTGATCGTATCAGAGAGTGTCATCTATAGACACTACCACTAGTTTGTCTCTTAGATATTCAAATGGTTCTCTAGCAAGAGGTTTTGTGAATATGTCTATTGTTTGTTCCTTTGTTGATACATACTCCATATTTACTATTTTCTCTACTACTTTTTCTCCGAGGAAGTGGTATTTTATTGGGATGTGCTTAGTTTTCGAATGAAGTACTTGATTTTCTTATATACTTATTGCACTTGTATTGTGACATTTGATATAAATGGGTTCATTGATGCTTACCTTCATGTACTGGAGAGTTTCTTTTATCCACATTACATGTGTGCAACAAGCTGCTGCAACTATGTATTCTGCTTCTGTTGTAGATAGAGAGATGGATGTTTGATTCTTGCTTAACCATCCTACCAGAATTTCTACCAAATAAAATGCACCTCCACTTATGATTTTCCTGTCATCCACACAGCTGGCCCAATCTGTATCTCTATATGATGTCAATGTGAAGTCTTTACCTTTTGGATACCATAGGCCATAATGTGCAGTTCCTTGCAGATATCTAAATATCCTATTGATTGCTAGCAAGTGAATTTGTTTTGGTGCTACTTGATATCTTGCCACAAGTTCTACTACCAACATAATGTCTGGTCTAGAGGCAGTTAGGTATAGCAGACATCCTATCATAGATCTATACATTCTTTGATATACATATGTGGATCAATCATCAACACATAGCCTGCATCCAATTATCATGGGAGTTGACACAAGTTTGCAGTCTTCCATTTGGAACATTTTCAACATGTCTCTTAAGTATTTTTCTTTTGAAATGAATATTCTTGTGTTCTTTTGTAGAATTTAAAGTCCTAAGTAGAAGGTAAGCTCTCCAATCATAGACATCTCAAATTTTGACTTCATCTCTTCAGAAAATCCTTTTTCTAACTCATCTTTGTCGCTACCAAACATGATGTCATCAACATATACTAATACAATTAAGAGTTCATTTTCATCAGCCTTTATGTACAGATTGTTATCTACTCCTCCTTTCTTGAAACCTTGTTTTTGTAAGTATTTATCCATCCTATAATACCACGCATGTGGAGATTATTTGAGACCGTATAAGGATTTATTTAATCTGCCCATATAGTCGTGCTTATTTTTTAAGGAAAATCATTTAGGTTGTTCCATGTAGACTTCTTCCTCTAGATATCCATTCAAGAAGGCAGACTTCACATCCGTTTGATATACCTTGAAATCATGATAGAATGCAAAAGCCAAAAACATTATGATTTATTCCATTCTTGCTACAAGGGAAAAATTTTCATCATAATCAAGTTCTTCGATTTGAGAGTATCCATTGCAAACAAGTCTGGCCTTATTTATGATTACATGACCTTGTTCATTCATCATATTCTTTAATATCAAGTTTGTGCCAATGGCATTTTTCCCAGTGGGTCTTGGCATTAAATCCTACATCTTGTTCTTCTCAATTTGGTCTAGTTCTTCATTCATATCATTTACCCAATATTTTCCTTTGTTGGCTTCATAGAAATTCTTTGGCTCTATCTGTGATGACATGGATAGGTACACTTCCTTGGTATATTCATCTAGTTGTCTTCTAGTTTGGACTCTTGCACTCTTGTCTCCAATGATTTGATCTTCTGGATGGTTCTTCTCAGTGTGTCTTGAGGGTCCTTTTGAGTTTAATTTAGTATCTTTTGTTGTCTTACCCCGTTCTTTATTTTCTTGGTTATCATCTTCATGATCATCTAGGGTATTGGTGCAATTTTTTCTTCTAGTTATGTTTGGCAGATCTTCGTCAAATCTCACACCAATGCTTCCCACAATTTTATGCAGTCTTTTGTTGTAGCACCTGTATCCCTTAGTCTTGGATGCATATCCCAAAAATATTCCTTCATCATATCTTGCATCATACTTCACCAATTTATCACCATTATTATTTATGAAACATTTCATGCCAAAGACTCTAAAGTTCTTGTTTGATGTCGATTTCCCATGGAACAATTGATATGCAGTATTGTCACCATTTCGTCTAAGATGAGCTTTTTTAAGAATATGAACAACTGTGTGTACTGCTTCTGCTCAGTAGGTTTGGGGAATGTTACTTTCTTACATCATGGCTCTAGAAATCTGTTGTACTGACCTATTTTTCCTCTCTACCACTCCATTTTGTTGAGGTGTACCTACAATTGTAAAATTTTTCTTTATCCCACATTCATTGCATAGTTCTACAAAATAATCGCCAGTGAATTAACCTCCTTTGTCTGATCTGATGCATTTTAGCTTACATCCAGTTTGATTTTTTTCCAGTGCCTTGAATATATTGAATTTCTCAAATGCTTCAAATTTATATTTGAGAAATTCCACCCACGTCAATCTAGAAAAATCATCTATTATAAACATGAAATACGATTCTCCACCTGGTGCATTAGTTCTTGAAGGCCAACACATGTCCAAGTGTACAAGCTAAAGAGGCTTACTTGTAGATAGTTCATCTTTAGCTTTGAATGATGTGCAAGTTTGTTTTCCTAGTTCGAAGGACTTACATATGGTATTTGGAGGCTTCTTTATTACAAGAAAATCTGTGACAACTTTCTTCTTAAGTATGAGGGGTTTCCGCAGTGCGTTATATTATATATCATTTTTTGGGATTCAACTGCGTTAAGTAAGTCATTCATCTATGACCATTTTCATGAGAGGTAGTCATAACTTTCTTCTTACTCAGTTTTATGATGTGGTCAAAGCTTAGATGTCCAAAATGTTTATCCAATAGCCAATATTTTTCAAGTTTGATGATGTGGCATGCTTCATTCTCGTCTTCGATTATATAGACATTACTCCCTATTCAAACACTCTTGATCATGGTATTTTTTGTGGTGATAGATATTACTTCACAATATTTGTCTCTGAAAAGGACCTCACAGCCTTTATAACACATTTGACTGACGCTTAACATATTGGCTTTCAGACCGTCCATAAATAGTACATCCTGAGTTTCTCCTCTTCCATTATTTAGGCTGACTGAGCTTTTTCCCTTGATTTTCTGTGCTCTATCATTGTCGAATGTTACATTTCATGATTTCTTTTCATCAAAAGTTATAAATTTGCTTTATTCTCTAGTCATATTTTTTGAGCACCCACTGCCCACATACCATTGGCTTTTCTGTTCTTGAGCTATTAGAACCAGATCACACTTATTTAACTTCTTTTTCCATTGCATGAGGCTATTTGTTTGGTAATTTCCTAAGGAGATGGACCATAATCCTTGAGAGGAAATTCGAGAGACTTGTGCCTAATTTTATGATAGAAAAAACATTTGATTGTATTTTTGAATGGATTATGTATACTAGTGAATCCACCATTGTTGTTAATTCCCCTAGATTTTCCATACACCACTCTTTATATATGCGTTCTGCACTCCATCGCTTTATGACCAAACCTTTTACAATAAAAACAATACCCATGGAAGTAGTATTTGTCTCTAACATAAAGAGTTGTTTAAGGTAATATTTTCATTTTTTGTATCTTTTTCTAGTTGGACTGGATTTTCTTTATCTTACAGTATGTTCCAATATGTCCAGGTTTGTGGCAGGCGAAGCAAGTGATGCTTCTCACAGTAGGAAGCATTAGGGGAATTTTGAGGTCTAAAATGGGCTTCCTAAGAAAAATGTACAGCAAAAATAAACTTTATAAGAACCAATAGGTTTCAAGATGATGATGTCAACCATGGGGGATTATTCACCATTTTTGAAGTAAAAGGGTAAAATGATTAAAAAATAATATAATAATAAAACTAATTTTACAACTCATATTTTCAACTTATCTCCCAAAGTTTTTACTAAAATATCAAGTGGGAGTACTCGTTGGATGAAAAATTTAATTCCCATCCAAGGAGTACCCATGTTGCATACTTTCAATGGACCCTACTATGCGAAAAAAAGTAATACATGAAAAAACGTGATTGAAATCATGTTTTTCATGTTTTTCTCATTTTTCGTGTAGCAAGGTCCATTGAAAGTATGCAACATGGGTACTGCCTGGATGAGGAATGAAATATTGCATCAAACGAGTACTCCCGCTCAAAATTGAGTAAAACCTTTGGGATATAAGTTGAAAATACGAGTTGAAAAAGTAGTTTTTTCTTTTTTGCCTCTAAAATTTGATGATGTCATCAAATCTTATTTTATTATTTCCAATATTATTTTATAATTTCCTTAAGAGGCCCATTTAAGGCCTCAAAATTCCCTTAATGGAACCTCCTTCAACATCTTCTGAATTTGTTCAATTCATCCTTAGGAGCGCATGAGTATTTTGGAGTTGATTGTTTCTTCATTTTTTCCTTTGTCACTTGAGGTTGCTACTTGTTTCTGATTGTTTCATTATATATCATGGTCTTGCTAGTTTCTAATTATGTGGATTCCTTTTTTGTTGCTTCATTATCCTTTAAAACTTTTACAAAAATGATATTCTTGTTATCTTCTACCTTGGATTTGCTGGTTTCTCCTTCTTATCTTATCGTATCCTTTATATGAGGAGCTCTTTGAGCATTAAGAATTTTGTCCAAATGACCAGAGCTTTTCATTTGAGAAATATTCATAGTTAATTCAATTTGGACATTTTCTAATTTCTTCCTTAGGCTTACCACTTCCTGTTCCAACTTTTCTCGCTCCTGATTTTTCTCCTTTAGTTATCTTTTTGGAATATAATTTATTTTCCTTGATTCTTCTAGTTAAATCTTCAATTTAAGAAGGTCTTATAAATCTGGTTTTTTCTTTGCATGTTCTATAAAAATCTCTTTCTGTTTCTTACTCATAAGTTTAAGTATGCTTATTTCCTCCTGGGCACTAATTAGCTCCCCTCAAGATCTACCTCACCTTCGTCTTTATATTCTAGGAGATGCTCCTCAAGGTCTTCCTTGGCCTTCAAAATGAATTTTGATGTTCCTTATTCATTGGGGGATTCATCTGAGCTCTCAGATGCACTGTTGTCTTATTAAACATAGGATGATCTTCGATTAAATCTATTCCCTTTTGGCTGGTTTCCTTTTTTCCTCTTCACTAATTCTCCATTTTATTATGAAGACATTTAGATGCATAGTGCCCCACACTTCCATAGTTAAAGAACTTAAATGGAAGCTTACCTTTATACTGACATGTGCCTTTCTCCAATCTTCTAAAAAATTTTGCCTCTTCTTCATCAAGGAAGGAGCATGTAAATTCCTTATCTTCTCTACACTTATCATCCTTAAAGGCTGCCTCCATCACATTTGACTTCCCTTTTGGAAGTTTCATTTCATTATCAAGTTTCCAAATAATTGGTTCATGGTCTAAGTTTCCCAGTTTTCTCTTTCTTCTATGGCAGAAACCTTAGGGTTAAACCTAAATTTTAAATATCTCAATATATTTTGTACAATTATGCATTCCTTAATGGTTTCTCCTAGAGATTTCACGTTATTCACAACTTGCGCAGCCTTTAGGACGAAACTGGCTACATCTTCATCTTCATTCATTTTTAGATTTTCAAACTTAGCTCTATAGGTTTGAAATTTGGCTATCTTCACCTTTTTATCTCCCTCATGGATATTTTCTAATGTATCCCATATTTCTCTAGTAGTCTTACTATGCATTACTTTGATAAATTCTAACTCACATAGACCACTAAAGAGTGCATTCATTGCTTTTGCATTAGCTATGAAATCTTGTTTGGATTCTTTCTCTATGTCTGTATCCTTTGGAGCATATCCTTCTTCCACAACAACCCAAACTTCTATTCCTAGAGACATTATGTACGTCCCCATTCTTATTTTCTAGAAGCCATAGTTTGTGCCAATAAAAAAAGGGGCTTTATTTTTTTATCATCCTTCAAGGCTAGCCATCATGGGGACATAGAATCTCCTTCCAGTTGTTAAAATTATATAGAAGGAAATTTCCCTGGTACCAATTGATGAACCCTTAGCTAAAATGATAGGGGGGGTGAATCAGTTTAATAAATTTATGGACTTTTAAAACATTATTTTGAACATATTTACACCTTCATTTCATGATCAAATTAATGTATAATGAAAAAACAATCTTAATATGTGAGAAGAAAGTATTAAGAAGATTAAATATAGAACATCAACACATAATCATCATCCATATATAAAACACATATAAGTGGAAACCCATAAGGGAGAAAATCACATATTATCATTATTGTGATGTAAAGGCAAGCTCCAAATCTCTCTCACCACTGATTTTCTGTAGGCTACAACCTACAGGAGGCTACTACCTCAAATTCTACAAGCTACAACTTACAAGGAAGCTCCAACTCCTATCTATTTTCTGCAGGCTACAACCCATAGGAGGTTCCTACCTCAACTAGCTACAACTAGGCATCTATCAAGATACAACTTGATATGGAAGCACCAACTTCCTTAGACTACAATAAAATCATATGCTGATTTACCTGGATATAAACTTTTTTTTTACTCCTTTTTCACTGTTGTCCTTCCAGCCTTCAAATCCGCTTTATATTAGCTCTGGATCTTCATAGCTTCTCTATCTGCTCTTTCTTATTCTTCCACTGTCTAACTCCTTTATGCATATAACAATAAAATCATTTATAGATATCACTTCATATATTTTTGCATTCCATATGGGAATATGAAATGAACAGGTATGACTCTTTGCCTTCCACCCTCTCATTTCCTCTTTCAGCATATTCAGGATGTTACAACACTATATAATAATTTCAGTAATAAATTGGATTTTTTATTTGCCTACGGAGACTTTCCTTTGCATCACAAACAATATAGAACAAATGATAAATTTATAGTTACATTCAAATATTTCACTCAACCCCTTCACTTTCTTAGATTTTCTGAGCGTTTTTCCTCTTCTGCTTGCTGTCCTTTTTTTCTTTTCTATTCATGCAGTTATATTTCAACTGTGCTACATAACTACCTTTTTTTCCCGACTCGACCCATGTTGTTGCACTATTCTGCAAGAGCTCTGGGTCCTTTTTCATACACGAGCCTTTCTTTTTCGTGTTCAAACATTTCTTTCAGCACACAGATACAACTGCATAACACTATTCATCTTGGTCAGCTTCTTTACCCAAAACCACTAAAAAATACCATAATACACTGTGAAAAATAAATTTCAAACACTCCACACAAAATTTCCTTTTTCACGAAACATGGCTCAACCTTGGAAGGTCGCAACATACATACGAGTGTGAATGACACAATGAAATTTCTTAACATACACATACCATATATAAGTCCAAACCAATGCATATACGTAAAACCAATGCAAATACGAGATAATACACACATATGTTTGACCAATCGCAGCCAATTTCACTTCATAAACTTTACAACATAAGCTTAATAGTTAAACTCTATTTCTTGCTGGATGAGATGTTGTGCAGATTCGACACGTGTCCCTCCACTTCGCATCGCAAAACATTAAAATTCCCTTGTGGTCTTCTTAATGCTATCCCCTAAACGTTGCGATGTGCGATAACGCTTCTAGGCCACTGCAATATCTGTCGTTGGCTTGTCCGATGGTTCACACAATGTCCCCATCGATTCACTTCACATCGCAAAACATTAATATTCCCTTGCGGCCGCCTTAATGATATCCCCTAAACGTTGCGATGTGTGATATCACTTCCAGGCCACTGTAATCTCTGACTTTGGCTTGTCCTAGTCCTATGGTCCATGTAATGTCCCCACCGATTCACTTCGCATTGCAAACTAATAATCTTAACTTGCGAAAACTCTTAACCTATACTCCTATTTTTTGTGATGTGCAAAAACATTGTGGTTTTTGTTGGGTTGTATTAATCACTATTAAATGACTAGAAAAGTACACATAAATTATCAATCAAGGGATGTCTTTTATTTCAATGAAAGCCACATTGTCTGTGTTGATACACCCAACTAAAAGCAAACCCAAATAAAGGAAATCGTTTCCGAAGTAAATGTTAGAAGTAAATCAGTCATGCTAAAATAAAATGATCTACAATACTTCAATCACACCTCAATTAATCTATTCTAGCATGCCACACAACAATCATCTAGCTGGTATCTTTGTTCTCATATGTGTAACAACATACAAAATATTGAAATTGAAGAAGATATATTCATAGCTGAAACAATAGCAACATCAATTCTATTGATACATTAAAAAAATATAAACACATATACACAACTACCTTAATCATTGTAATCCCTGCTAAAGATGAGGGCCCTTCCTCCCTAGTTGGGCATAGGTAGAGGAAGAACTTAACGGAAACTAAATCAAATAATGCATGTAACAACAATAACAGGAGAATCTGTATTAATATTAGAACAATTACAGAGCCAAAGTAATGATGTTCTTTGGTAACCTTTTGACCTCAAGGGCCGAGAACTATATAGTGGTTACATCTCCGAAAAACAAGGGATATATCAGTCATGATAATATTAGGATTCCCACACTAATCGAAATAGAATACATATGGTTATAACCACTTCTTAATTAAATTTTGACTGGAAAATTATAGATTACAATAAAAAATTCCAATAGGTTTTTATCCAAAAATACAACACTTAATGACTTCTACAGCTATCACAATAAATCACAACTGTAGCATAACATCTAGTGGAAAAGTCAAAAACAGGAGTTGACAAGATGCAGTCAGCGGTACAGTAGTAACAACAGTCCTCGACTGGGTCTGTAACATCAAGGTCTAACAACATCATGGTGTGAAAATCTCACTGTAACAGCACACCCTTAACTTCTCCTGTATGCCTCGTGCTCGAGATCTTCTGTGCTACAAATGACATTAGGAAAGACAAAAAAAAGACTATATATCTTCTCCAAACATTCATCCTCCATTAGTCATAAAAAGGCATGATACATCATAATAATTCATGAAATGGCAGAGTAATGAAAATAAGGTGAAACAACACAAGTTAAGATAGAAAGATAGGAAAAATAGGCATAGATAGTCCCAATGGTTATGGTCATGAGGCAAAATAGGGGAAAAAAATGTAGGAAAAGTGCGCAAAACTGGCACCCAACAGTTGTGATGTACTTTATCACTATTGATTGGTGTTGGATCTACGGTCCCCATCAAGTTTTCTAATCCAATTGGTTTCGTTATGCGTTAACACAATATACAAGTCCTATGGCCTCACTTGTGCCTACACATCCAATTAGTCCTCTTTTTTTGTGATAAAATACAAATGTTTGATTTCAACAAAGATTTAAAATAAATTATTCAAAACAGCGAACCCGATGAAAGCGCAAAGCACTCAGAGTTTATTTGGAAATGAAGTACTGTTCTAAAATAGAGATCTCGATCAAACACAAAACACATGGATTTATATTGGAAATGGAAAATCATAGCCAAGCCCTCAGATAGTTAATTTTTACATTTACTTCTACTTTTATGTTCTCTACTTTTACTTCTCTGCTGCTCTTTTAGGCTTCTCTGCTGCATTCGTTACCTTTACTGCATTTTCTGCCTCTGCTACCTTTGCTACCTCTGCTACCTTTCTTGCTTCTCTGTTGCCTTTGTTGATATTCTAATGGTGCTCCTTGCCTCTTTGCTTATCCTATGCCTCTCTTTTATGCTTTCTTACTACATTGTTGCCTAATCTACTCCTTTTCCTTATTGTTGGTTCTTCTCTTCTCCTTTTCATTGATGATAGTTTAGGTGCTACTCCTTTGTTCTCCTTTGTCATAAATGACAATATTTCAAACACTGTGTCACCTTGAAGGCCCCGTGTTAGCCCCTACACTGTCTCTGTGTCAGCCTAGCTGGGTTCCATCCCTATTGTTGGCCTCTCCACTGCCTGGTATGTATCTGCCTCTCTTATTATGTATTCTCGGCCTCGGATCAGCATAATCCATAGCTGATATGACCCTCATCAGAACTACAAGTTGACTAAAAAATTCTCACCAAATCACGCCCTAGAATTTTGATTTAGTTCAAGTGCTACTACAATGTGTTTGTTCTCCAACTAGCCCCAAGCCTTTCTTTAATACTTTTGTCATTGAGAAATCAATGGTCACGATCGAATCTCTAATCAACGGCTCATATTAGAAAATATTGATTCACGTTAGTTAGAACATTCTCACCCACATGTGTAAATTAATTCACCTTAATTTTTTAATTTCCCTAAGTTAGACTTAGGGTCCCCATTAAAAAATTTAATTATTTAAATAACTTTTACACTGATTCAAATTTCTCCAAACAATTTCTAGGTCTTGGAGATCTCATGTGTCCTAGCCCCTCCACAAATTTTCGGAGATAGATCACATCTGATACTACCAAAAATATAAACACGAACATCCAAGGAAACCATGAACATATAGTGAAACATGTTGTTGAGAATCAATCATATGGGACCTATGATATAAAAATTGGTGAGAATTTTTTTTAATCACAATATCATATTCATGAATTTTAAAACAAAGATCCACATCATCATGGATTCAATTCAACACAAATGAACTAATAAATTATGAATATCATTATGAATAAATTTTATGGTAATGAACGTGTAACATGGATATTTCATATAGAGAAATACTTTGATCTACAACAAGTGGCATTGTTAGTAAATGTAAATATTGCATCCATGTTTTTAGAATAAGATGAACACGTATGGTATCAATAAATTTGCGAAATAAAATGAGATTCAGTTATACCTTGGTCCATTTTTATAAAGGAACTAATATCACTTTACGGGGATGCTAAGATAAACATATTCTTTAGTCAATTGATAAACCTTGGAAAAAATTTACAGTTACAAAGCACATTCAACAATTCCAAAGTTTGGTCTAGAAGTAAAGAATATTTCATGGGATAATTTGTTATATATATTTATGGGAACTTTAAAGGAAAGAATGCAACATTATGTGCATCTCCTTGAACCTAAATCCTTATAGCGTTCTTTCAATATGCACAAAAAGTTTAAAGTAAATATATTTCCACTAGAAAATTGGTAACTGATAATTATATAGAAAATCATGTCCCATTTCCTAACTGTAAAGGTTGAATCCATGAAAAACGGATGAAAGAAGAAAAAAGGAATTGTGTTTCAACTATGTCAACAACTATAGTAAATGGAACAGATGCAGGAAGAAGAAATTATTATACATAAATTGTAAATATGAAGAAGATAAAGAAGTGGAAACTTCACAATATCTAGAGCTATATGATATTACTTCAATAATAATTTATCATGCATTAAAAACCACCAATACTCCATAAACCCTCAAGGTAGAAGGAGATATAAAAGATAAAAATATAACAAGATTGATTGATTTAGGTAGTACCCATTATTTAATCACTTATAAATTGATAAAAATTCTTAATTTCTTTGTATATCCAACACAAAAATTTCAAGTGATGATTGTCGATGGAGTTAACATGATTTGTTAATGAAAATTCTATAATATTAAGTTGAACATGGGGGGGTATTTATTTTTTAGCCCCATGACTGCAATCCAGATGGGTGGTGTTGATGTTGTATTAGGGTTCCAATGGTTACAATCATTAGGAACAAAAACCCTTAATTTCAAATGTATTTTCATAATTTTTTTGCTTTGAAGGAAAGGAAATTGAGCTTAGGGGTATCCAAGGGAAACCCAGTAAGGTTAGAACCTCTAATAGCATAAAAAAATTGTTAAAAAAGGGACACTAAGGTGTAGTTTCACAATATCGTTCATCATATGTTCAAAAATTTATATCCTCTACTCTAGTGGATGTCCAAAAAGTTGTCAACAAAGGTATTTGGAGGAATTCCTAAGGGTCTTCCACTTGTTCGAGGTCATGACCATGTTATTTATTTTCAACCTAGAATGGTACCACCTAAAATTATCCCTTACAGATGTCCACATGCACAAAAAAATGTGACTGAGAATATGGTTCAAGAAATGTTTAAGGTTGGTGTCATTCAACCTTGCTATAACACTTTCTAGATTACAAACAAATCAGGAAAATGACAATCAATGATAAGTTTTATATTCCTAGCATTGATGAATTATTACATGAATTTAATGGAGAAATTCTATTTACTAAGTTGGATCCTCATTTTCGATATCATCCAATCATAATTAGGAAAGAATCCATTCCAAAATTATCCTTTATAAGACATTGAGGTCATCATAAGTTTTTGGTTATGCCATTTGGACTCACAAATTCACTTTCAGCATTTCAAAGCTCGATAAATTCTATTTTTAATCTCTTTCGTAGAAATATTGTGCTAGTGTTTTTTGATGACATACTAACCTATAAAAAATATTTGGAGGAACATGTTAATCATCTTGATGGGTTCCTAAGACTATTGGAAAAGCATAAACTATATATAAATCCTTCCAACTGTGTCTTTGGGGTTAAAGAAGTGGAATATTTGGATCATATTGTATCACATGATGGTGCCAATGTGGATTCCAGTAAAATATAACATATGAAGGAATATCTAATCTCTAATACCTTGATGAAAGCCAAAGGATTCATAGGATTGACATGTTATTACCACAAATTTTCCAAGAATAATGGTCAAATAGTAGCACCTCTAAAAAAAATGTGAAGAAGGAACATTATTTTTGGACTAAAGAATAAACCAAATATTTTGAACATAAAGAGGCTATGTGTTCAACTCCCATATTGGTAGCACATGAATTCATTAAAATATTCATTTTTAAGTGTGATGCCTTAGAACATTAAATTTGTGAAGTTTTGATGTAGTAAGGAAGACATATTTACTTTAAATGTAGTGAAGTTAACGGAAATAACATACTCAGATCCATCAATGAAAAATAAAATTTTGGCCATACTACATGCGATTAAGAAATGGCATCCATACCTAATAGGAAGACACTTCAAAGTAAAAATATATCATGATAGTTTGAATCACTTCCTTCAGAAAATATTACCTTCAGAAGAGAAACAAAAATGGGTTACAAATATGTTGGGTTATGAATTTTAAATTATCTACAAAAGGGGAAAAAAATATTTAGGTATATGAAATCTCAAGGAAAGAGTAAGATAGAAATGGTTTACTATGTGCTATTTCCATTGTACAATCTGACTAGGTGGAAGAAGCAAGGATAGAATGGTAGAAATTTGATAATATATGAAACATCAGTCAACAAATATAGGATATTCCTAATGTAGTAGAAAATTTGATTTTGTATGGTATCAAGATCAATTATACTTAACTAAAAATTATTTTCTCAAATAGAATGTCTTTTTGGAATTACACACTTCTCATGTAGGAGGAAAATCAAGTTCTTGAATATATATAGTAGGATCGAGAAATATTTTAATAAATAAGAGATTGTTAATACATGAGGGCTCCTTCAACCATTAGCCATATCAAGCGAGTCTTTGGAACAATTTTCAATGGATTTCGTTATAGGCTTACCCAAATCCAAATGAAATAGTATCATTATGGTAGTGGTATATCAAGTAGGAAAGTATACTCACTTTCTATCTCTTTCTCATCCCTTTAAATCAAGTATTATGGAAAAATGATCATGGAAATATTCCAAGAAATACATGGAATATCAAATATTATTGTAAGTGATAGAAACCCAAATTTCACTAAAAAATTTTGGACTAAAAATTTTGTTATTTGGGTACTCAATTGAGTAATAGTTCATCTTACCATCCTCAATATGATGGGAACATTTATATTGTGAATAAAAATTTATAAGAATATCTAAGTCTTTTTTTATATGATGAAAGTACACAATGGTAAGATGGTTTCTCTTGGAAAAATGGTCGTACAACACATCCTTCCATACTTACTAAAAAATGTCACCATTTATGCAAATTCATGGATATAATACTCCATTCATCACATCAACCTTGAAAGGGACCATAACGGCTCAAGTAGTAAAGGACCATACACAACACCAACAAGAGGTTCTAATACAATTGAAGGGAGACTTGGTTATGTTAGAAATTATGATTAAACAACTAGCAAATCAACATTGTAGTGAAATGGAATTTTAAGAGGGCAGTTTGTTATTTGTGAGATAACATAGACATAAACCAGTGTCCCTCATGTAACAACAAGAGAATAAATTAACTCTAAGGTATTATTGACCCTAGAAGGTGTTGCAGAGGGTTGGAAGTATGGATTATAAATTGGAGTTTCTTCCATATTCACATGTACATACAACCATCCTTTCACGTAAATAAGGTAATACCTGACAAGACCCTTGCACAAATTATTCTACTAGGTATCAAAAAAGAAGGGAAAATAATACTAGAACTAGAAACATTTTTGAAAGCAAGGATTAAATAACTAATAAATCAAGAAATTATTGAGTACATCATCAAATGGAACAACCTACCAATGTAAGAAGCAACATGGGAAGATCATTTTTTCATGGAAAAACAGCCACAGATAGTCAAGTGTTGAGTACAATAATTCTTTTAAGGGCAGTGGAATTTAAGGCCTATATAAACCCCATGTTAAACCAAAATCCCCATAGTAAGCCCTAGTTATTGAGCAATTAAATTTATATTTGAATATTGTTATGTAGGATAGAACCCCTCATGGTCTCATTTTATTATAATTATACCCTTTGTATCCTATATATACAAAGGATGGTTATTCTTAGCATCATCAAATATTGTCTTGTACATTTTATTCTTTGTAAAAGGAGGTTCCCCCCTTGAAGAGGATTATAATTATTGGTTTCTTACCATTTTTAATGTGCAAGCATCATATCATATTTATAATGTATATATTTTTAACTCGTATATTAATTATTTTGATAATCAATAATGATTATGATGATTTGAGATAAAGTGATTTTATTTTGAATGATTTAATTAATATTATTGGAAAATGATCGATTAAACCTTGTACCCTAACTCACTGATATAAAATTATTTTTCTTTAGGAGTTTTAGCTATAAATGTTTTCCAATGGTTTAATTTATATATCAAAATTAGTTTGATTTAAACTCATAAAATTCTTATTATTGTTTTATATTTTGAAAATCATTTCAAAATCAAAAGAAAATTTGTTTTATTATTATTATTTCCATATAGTAGGATTACCAATCTTTGTTTTTTTTAGTTCTAATTCAAAAATATAAATATAAATTTATTTAATGTTGATCTGTATTTATTTAAGACATTATTATTTTTGGTGAAAATTAACACTCTAATAATATTATTAATAACTTATTATAAAATTAATGTAGAATATTTTGTACATATAACTCAAAGATAAGGTTAAATCTAATTTAAAATGGATTTATATTTATGTTTTTCTAGGTTATTTAAGTTCTGATATGATTAGTACGCCTAACCTAAGGCTTGAGTAACCATGAGCTATGGGCATATAAGCCATAGATATCACTCAGGGATCACACCTGGTCTAGGCCACACTAGCCCTTTGTATGGTCATAATTTTTCCCATGGAGTTTTGAGCTAGTGACCTTTACACTATGGAGTGACTTAACACAACAAGTTGTTACATATTCTCTCTGCACCGTGGGATAGAATGTATTTAATTTTGATATAAATATTTTAATATATTTTTGACTATTTCATAATTTAACATTACTTATTACCATATGAAAACATCTACTAAAGTGCATTTATTCATAACCATCATCGATCCATCTTAAATTTAGATCTACCAAACGCTAAGAGGGATCAAAACTCCCAAGATGTAAACTTGTTTTTGAGTGCAAATCTTGAGGAATCAAAACTCCCAAGTTTTAAACTTGTTTTTGAGTGCAAATCTTGAGGAAATATTTCCACCTCTATAGATTTGATTCCTCTTCACACTTGGAAGATATATAGTTCAGATGGAACTATGAAATTATATATATTTGTGTGTCTATGTGTGTATGTGTGTTACGTGTCAACTCTTGTGGCTATAAGAGCTTTTTTTAATGAAAAATGACATGTAAAGGGTTTGAAGCACCACTCTTATGTGAATATAATTTCTTAGAAAAAGAACATGTGAAAGTATAATGAAATAATGTATTTGTGAGGGAGATGAAAAGAAATATATTCACACCATAATGAACAAGATATTGAGGTTGCCACAATTACCATGAGGTAAATAGTGGTTCTATATGATTCTATGGTCCACTTCTTTCAAACAATGTGATATTTAATTTTATAAAGACAAGTATTTATATTGTAGAATAAATTCTAAAATACAGAGATGTTAAGGGGTATTTCTAAGGGAGGCATGTGAATGAGACCTAGAAATTACTTCAATTAAGAGACTTTTCAAAGGAAATATTTAAAAATAATCATTTATATTAGAATATATATGTTGTTGTGAACCACTATTCTTGACAAATGTGTAATAGAATTTTTTATATTTAAATGTGTTTATGTTATAGAAACAAATCCAATATGAAAAAATAGGAGTATTAATTTCATAATGGATACCTTTTAAGAAGTTAGGTGAAAGGAATACCATGAATTACTACCAATCATAGGTCTTGAAAAAAGGATGGGGCATGGCCAAGCAACAATCAAGCCAATGTGTAATATTGTAGAAACAATTCCAATATACACCATTGTTAGACTTTTTTGTGATACCCATTTGTGAACCTGTAAATATTATTTATTTAGAATGAACTATTTTTAGTAATGGCTAGAAATCCATAGGGGATTTTTATGAAATACAACATGATGATGTATTAAATAAAGTTGAATCGTAACTGTGAATTGGATAATTTGTTGGGAATGAACTATAGTTAATGAGATCCTTAATCATAATCCGGAAACTAAGGTGGAAGGATAAAAAAAAAGATAAAATTCTCTTAATTCACTCCTTAAAATCCCCAGGGATGGTTTTAAAGTGATTTAATAAGATTGGGAGAAAAAAATCTATTAAAATCACTCAATGTGGAAAAAAACATTGGAAATAATGAAAAAGAGAACATACTTTTTCGAAAAATAGGAAAAAACCTAAGCCATAAGGCTGGCATACATTAGAAAGAAGGACACTGCTAAGGAACATCTTCTAGGGAACTAAGGAATAAAAATGCCGTGAATGGAATCAAAATAAGTAGTTGATTTTGGGAGGATTGTGATCTTAGCTTGGGAAACCTGTGGAGAAGGTACAAGGTTGGGGGGGGGGGGATTTTTCACCTCAAGAAAATCTAGAAAATTTACGGTTCGAGGTTACGATTACAAATTTATTAGCTTACATAATTATTTTCAGTCATATTAACACAGAAGTAATGAGTGTTTGTTGTTTGTATTACTGGTTTTTAAATATTAATTTGGTGTTACTATGTTATACATTATTAGCCATATAAATGATATTTGTTATCTGAATATGGTGTGGAAATTATGTTTAGATTATTTATAACATAATGATATTGTTAGTAATTGAGTAAAGGAATATTTGTAAGTAAAAGTAGCACAGTATGAGAAAGAATAATTAGAAATCATCGTGAACATTATATGCCTTGTTGTAAATAAGGTTGGGAAGAAATACAAGAAAACTACATCTGAGAATATTGAAATACATATAATTGAAGTTGAATTAATGGAATGGTGTAGTAATATGTGTTATAACTAGGTAATTGATTGTAGTCTCAGAGTTGTGTAATAAATATTAAAATAAAATATAGGTTAGTGGAATTATGTATCTCAACTTACGGGTTTCCCTATACAACAAAGAACGAGTAAATTATTATTATAACAAGTATATGTAGATAGAAATGGAACCCTTTAGATTTAGTGATGCGATATGAGTATAGGGAAACCCTGAGTTGTTCAAGGAATGATAGTTAAAGTGGAAGATGAAATAGCTTTAACATATGTTAGGAAAATAACTAATTATGTAATATGAAATGTTAAGAAAAATGGCTTCACTTTAGAGCTTGTATGATGCATAAAAACACATAATGGAAATACAATTGGCTATTTCTATTAGAGTTATGAATAATAAAACAATTCACATCCCTATTTTGGGAGTAAGACAATAACTTGCACGAAAGTGTTAATTATAATTCCCTAATAGAATTTTCTGTGTATAATACAGTGAAATTCAGAAGGCCTAGTTGTGTTGTGCAGATCTTTCCAGATATAATGCTAAGTAATCATATGGAAGAGATACTAGAAAGGAAATCGATTTTTCTACATTATTATCATAAACAGAAACCTCTAAAGCTCATCAAATCGTTGCTTTAGTTACCTAGCTCATAAAGGAATTATTTTTAGTCTGATTAAATAATATTATAGCAGGAAATACCGAATGGTTATTCTTATATCAGTATCACAGTTCAATACCGAAGTGGAACTGGGAGTAAGTGTTTATGTTATGAGAGGAACCATCATAATGCAGTGGCTTCTTAGAGTTCTTCGAAAATTGGATCCTCACTTGTATGAATACAATTATACAGGATGCACCGAAAGGAGAGAGAAGTCGTTACTTAGGTCACTTGATTATAAATATAATAGAAAATAGGAGTGTATAACACTTGTGGTTTTAGCATTTGATTAAAAGTGAAACTAATATTGGAAACCAATTCTGTAGAAAAATGAAATGTTGAGATAATTCCAAGTAATTGTGCAAACATGGCATATTTCTTTAAATTAAAAAAACTAGATAAAATAGAATTATACATAAAACTAAGCTACTAATTGGAAAGCAATATTAAACAACATATCAATGTAACATAAATAAAATGATGAACAAAAAAACAATTATATCATATCAAATAACCAGTAAATAATATTGTGAATAGGAAGTATTTTATATTGCCAATAGTTCATACAAAAAGGAGTTGCAATCCATTCCCTAAACATAGGGAGTAAATAACCTCTAGGTTAGATTTCCCTAGCCCTCAAGAAATTATAAAATAAATAAGGTTACATCTAAATTTCCAAGTTCCGCGACAATAAGTGCTAATATATAATTCCAACTAACATAAACAATAATGTAACAAATGCTTTCTAGTTACAAACACAGAAGCCCTTTAGGAACCGGGTAAATGAGACCGACTTGGTAACTAGAAGTAGGTCAGTACATTGATGGTAAGTTTAGATATGAACATAGAAGACATCTCGTACTAGAAGTATCAATACCTACAAGGGAGAAGGAGCTTGTCAAAAATTATACATATAGGTAGAGTGGTAACAATAAATATCACTTAATGAACGACATATGGAACAAAATAAATAAATAAAAGTATATGAGGTTACCTAGCTTCTATGACAACCTGAGATTCAACTGTTATCCTGCCTATGACATCATATTAGCCTTCAGAATCAGGCCAAGAAACCTTGCACAACAAAATCTAAAGGGACACAGATAGTGAGGGTAGTTGTAGGCATGTTATTCTGTAAGTGATTAGTCACAACAACATTTCTATTTAAATTTGGTGTGAACCATAATTAATAATTGTATGAGAATAGATAAACAAACTTGAGGAAACAAATTAATATAATGCAGTTTGGGTAAAACCCCTATAATGTACCGTTCTCTCCTAAAGTCAGTTAAAAAAAGGGCGGGGCGGGGGGAAGGGGGGGGGGGGGGGGGTTCATGAAAGGGGGATTACCTGTGACAGAGAAGCTCATCAAAATGTTGTGCAAACACTATTGTATGAGGACTCATCTGTAGTGATACCTAAGAGTTAGTCCAACATATGAAAACATAATATGTAAAAAAAACGGGGCCTCTGAAACCCTCGAGTATAATTATGAGTTTAAACAAAATTTTTAAAAGTAATTAGAAAATATTACCATGGAAATTGTTGAGGATGGTATGCTTTGAAATAGTGACAATCATAACTCTTCCATGTCATTTTTCCGAGCCATAGGGCATCGCTAGGTTTGGATAGCTGAAAATACAAATATGGGCTAGTGGGGCTTTGAGACAACCAATACCTTAGTCATGAAAACCCAACCATCAAAAACCCTTCCTTGGCTCCATGGAATGATACGAAGACGTTTAGTAAGAATTACAAAGAAGCATAATAAGCAATAGTTAGAGGCGAGGTAACACAAGGAAAATGGAAAAGGGATATGTTTGGGTAGGGTTTAGGGTTCATGAAAATAATATGTAAACGTTGGATCGACCCAACACATCCAAGTCTTTCACTATTCTCAAGTCTGACCTTTCCATGTGAAGAGCACATGGGTTGTGGTAAGATAGAGCAATGGGACTGGCTACCCTCCTTTCCAGGTAAACCATCCTTTTAAGTGAATGGATTAGACCATGGTGGAGGTCTAATTGTCCATACGATGAGACATGTGTATAATAAATGCACAAGGATTCCCTTATAAATAAAATAACCTTGAATATCACAAGAAAACTATAGAATCAACGTTGGATATAAAGGAGAGACTAATATAATCAATATATATTTGGTTCATCCATTAGTATAGCACCAACATAGTTTTGTATTCGAATAAAGAGAAATAATATTTTAGTATTCAATGGAAATTGTACTAACGAAACATAGCTATATGCTAACCATCCTCATGGAGTACAAAATGTGATTTATGTTGCTATAGAGCTTAGGGCATAAGGGATGATATGTTTTAGTAATGGAATAATATATATATATATATATATATATATATATATATTTCCTCATATGATGAATCCATATAACTTTGAAAATCAAATTGAGAAATAAAATGCAGAGTGTTTACTCTAATTTGATAGAAGAATTTTAGAGTCTCCTAATTCTAATCATTAGAAATGAGTGTGGATATAGCTTAAGAAAATATATATATATATATACCGTGTTGGAGTAATGAGGTGTGTGACAAGTGGTATCATAGCTCCTTGTTTAAAAATGGACCTGAAATGGGCCATCACAGCCACGAAAAGAAAACAGTTTTTTTCTTTATATATTAGTGAAATAAAAATATGCAAATATTGAAAACATTATGGTGTTGTATCATAAGGTACATAACTGCAACAAATTTTATAGCAAGGAAGATGAATCTCCTCCGACCATAATATGAAGGGAAGACTTGTATGTTGAATTTGGAGGAGGAAGTACCACCCCCAACCCCAACTCTCATATTGTGTACATTATAAGGAATTTACCACAAGGTTTGGCTTTGCTCACGAACAATAATGACTTCTTGTTGAAAGAAATTGAGGAACATGAACGTATGATAAGGGAGTTGAAAGAAAAAGCTAGCTACAAAATTCTGGAACTAGAAGAGTTGAAACAAAAGTAGGGAGAGAGAGTGTCAAAAAATTCTAAAAATACTAAAGAATCGGATAAAAAATATTCAAAAACACATAATATAAAGAAGAAATTGGAGTTGCAGGGAGAATTTCAAAAAATCAAACCTCCTACCTTTGATGGGGAATGGGAGGAACATGGGGAAGTGTGGCTTATTAACATGATTAATTAATATAAAGAGTATGAATATGAAAGTAATTTGAAGAGCAGACTCGTTGTTTATCAGCTACATGTTAAAGCTAACGTATGGTGGGAAGAAGCTAAAAATATACATCTATTGGACGAAAAGACAGTTTAATGGGAGGAATTTCAAAAGGGATTTAAATCTCGGTATTTGAGTGAATGATATTATGACTATTGTGCTAAGGAATTCCATGAACTAACATTAGGCAAAATTACCATGGATGAGTTTCTAACCAAATTTACAAACTTAGTCTGGTACGTGCTCTATATTAGAGAGGAGAAAGAAAAAATACAAATATTTTTGAAATATTTACCAGTACCTTATAAGGAGAAGATTTTATTCGACAATCCTAAGACCATAGACAAAGAGGTCATGAAAGCTATACTTTTTTACCAACAATTCAAAAATAGGAATGAAGGGTCCAAATCATGGAGGAATAAGTTTAAAAGTAAAGTTGTTATGAATATAAAAATTCAGAAATATTCCTATCTGAAATTTTTTGGGAAAGATCATTAGAGGATAAATTTTAACGAAGGAAGTATAAATCAGTCATGTCAATCTCACACCAGGATAAATCCTATGGAATTGAACATAAAAAAAGGGAACAAGAGGGAAAGAACGAGAACCATTGAAGTGTTGGGGTTCTAGTGAAGCACATATATTAAGGGAATTCCCGCATAATCCAAGATCAATACATAATCTTCAAGTTGTAGATGAAGAAATTACTTTAAATGATGTGTCTAGAAACATTCCTAGAATTAGTGCAACATTAGAAGACTAGTAGGTTGAGCATCAATATACGATGATTTAGATTGAAGTAACTATCCAAAATAAATATGTTTATACTTTAATTGATCTTGGGGCTATTTTAAGATATATTAACCCCAAAATTGTGGAAAAATGTAACTTGCAGGTAGAAAAAAATTCTAAATGCATGGTTGGTACAATTAGCCACCGATACTAAATGAAAAGTAGCACATCAATTAAGACAGTCTCAAGTGGAATTGAATGGGTATTCCAAATAATTAAAATTAAACATCCTTCCTTTGGGATCATATGTTATATTAACTGGTATGTATTGGTTAGAGAAACAAAGAATTATTATAAATTTCTTAGGGAAAGTTGTAAGTTTTATAGATCAAAAGGGACAATATTTATCGATAACAAGAAAACAAAAATGAGCCTCAGTTAGAAAAATCTAAGCTTTACAGTTAAAAATAAAAGAAAGGAATGGATTTCACGTATACATGATTCACGTGGAAAAAGTTGAGTAGAAAACAGAAAAATAAAGGATAGATACCTTACTAGTGATAAGAGAGTTTCAAGATGTTTTTCCAAAGGAAATTCCCAATTTACACCCTTGTAGAGACATAGATTTCTTTGTTAATGTGGTATCACATGCTACCCCTGTGTCTAGATCCCTATATAGAATAAGTATACCAGAGCTTCCAGATAAAGGTTATATATGATTGAGTGTATCCCTAAGGGGAGCTCCAATTCTATTTATCAAGAAAAAAGATAGAACATTTAGAATGTGCATTGACTATAGGTAGTTGAATAAGTTAAATGTCAAAAATAAATATCCACTGCACGTGATCAATTACATGTTTTATCAAGTAAGGGGAAAAACTATATTTTCAAATATTGAGTTAGGGACTCGTTACCATTAGTTGTGAATAAAATATGGATATATACACTAGACAAGGTTTAGATCCCATTATGGTAATTATGAGTTCGTGGTGTTACCCTTTGGTCTCACCAATGCAACCACAACATTTATGTCTCTAATAAATAGTGTCATTCACAAATATCTTAACGGATTTGTGTTAATATTCATAGATGACATCCTAGTCTACCGTAAAAAAAATGGAACACTACGAACATCTCAGATTTGTATTACATACATTAAGAGAACATCATCCATATTAAAAATTCAACAAATGTGAGTTTTACAAAAACATAATTAAGTATTTAGGCTACATTATTTCAAAACAAGGATTAGCTATAGACCTTGAAATAGTGAAAGCTAGCATGAATTGGCGTATACCAAAAGATGTAACAATAATTCGTTCATTCATGGTGATTGTCGGATATTATAGAATATGTCTAGTAGGATTTTCAAAATTAGCTTACCCCATTACATCCTTGCAGAACAAAGGAATAAATTTAATGGATAGAAAAATTCCAAGGAAGCTTTGACAAATTAAAACAATTGTTGACAACAACCCCTATCTTAAAAATTCTAGATCCAAATAAGTAATTTAGTGTGTGTACTTATGCTTGTTTTGGAGTACTTGGGGGTGGGTTGATGCAGGAAAATGTTGTAACAACTCATGAATCCAGAAATTTGAAAAACAAATGAACACACTTATGATGTTTATGATATAGAATTGACAATAGTAATAATCACTCTAAAAATGTGTAGGCACTATTTGCTGGGAAATAAATTAATCTTGGTAACTAATCATATCAGTCTCAAATATTTCCATAGTCACCATGACTTAAATGCTATAAAATCAATGTGGTTAGCATTTCCTAGTGAATTTGAATTTGATATAAAACACATAAAATGAAAAGAAAAAAAAATATTGATGCACTACATAGACATGATAATTCCTTGATATTAAGTTCTGGGAGAAAAATGAAAACATATTTTGGGGAACGGGTTAAACATGAACTACAACATCATCCTCAATATGAGGAAATGGAACTAGAAACATAATAAAAAGAAGTTCATGGATATGCTAAAAATTTGGAAGGGTTATTAAGATACCATCACATATTATATATCCTTAATGTGACCATGTTGAAACATATGATACTGGATGAATACCACAAGGGAACATATGTTGGTCACCTAGGATACCAGAAAATGGTAACAACGTTAAGGAAACATTTTCTTTTCTTAGGTTTGAATAATGATATGAAAAAATATTTGGCAAAGTGTTTAAAGTGTTAATAGGTAAAAGTGGAGCATCAACATCTGACCAGATTACTCTATCCATTATCCATTTTTGAATGGAAGTGTGACATGATTTCAATGGATTTTATTACAGATTTACCAAGAACAAACTACCAACATGATTCCATTGTCGTGGTGGTAGACACGTTGAATAAAGAAACACGCTTTATACCAATGCAACCTACTTTTGGAACTGTGCAGCTTGTCAACATTTTCAGGGAGGAAATATTGTGAATGCACGGTACACCAAAAATCATAGTATCAGACAATGATTCAAAATTTACCTCCAATTTTTGGAAATCTATGTCTCGTGGCATGGGAACTAAATTAAATTTCACCACTTCCTATCACATTCAAACAAATGGAAAAACATAAAGGGAAAACTACATCCTAGATGATATATTATGCATGTATTTTAAGGATAGGCCTATTAAGTGAGAGTATTTTCTGCACTTAGTAGAATTTTCCTACAATAATAGCTACCAAGATTCCATAAAAATGATCCCTTTTGAAGCTGTAGATAGAAGAAAGTGTCATAAACCACTTAGGGGGGTTCAACCAAAAAATAAATTAATATTGTGAAAAACGCTTTGTAAGAAATCGACCATATAGTCCAAAATATAAAACATAATATCAAAGTAGGAATGGACACATAAAAAAATTGTTAAAATAGGAAGAGGACTCATAAAAAATTTAATGTTTGATATCATGTATATATGTGAGTAAAACCCAGGAATAGTACTCTGAGAAATGGTAGTTGTGTGAAGTTGGCACCATAATTCTACTGGCATATCATATGGCTCTACCCAACCACATTAAATTTCATAATATGTTTCATGTATCATTTTAAAAAATGTATATCCATGATACCTCTAATGCAATTTTTTGGAATTTGATATAGGTGGAACCCAAAGGAGACTTTCTACCATAGATGCTTCGCATCCTAGATCATAAAGAGACCATTCTCCAGAATCAATTCTTCGCTCAGGTTAAAGTGCAGTGTAGGAATTTTACACGTAAATAAACTACTTGGGAAGGTGAAGAGATTATGAAATAAGCATATCTAGCATTATTAAAAAATAAGGCAGCAAAGTAATGAACAACGATGACAGTGTTATTATTTATATAGGGGGAAGATGTGATACCCCTTACTCTACATGTAAATATTCTTTATTTAGAATGAATTATTTTTAGTAATAAAAAGAACTACATAAGGGATTTTAATTGGAATACAAGACGATGATGTAATAAATAAAATTAAATAATAAATTTGAATTGAAAAATATCTTGGGAATGAACTAGAATTAATGAGATCCTTACTCAGAATTTGGAAACAAAGGTGGAAGGATAAATAACAAGATAAAATTCCATTAAATCACTTCTCAAAATCCCTAGGAGTGGTTTTAGAGTGATTTAATAATATTGGGAGAAAAAAAATCTATTAAGATCACTCAATGTGAAAAAAAACATTGGAAATGGGTGAATAAAGAACTGCGAGAGAAAAAGGCGGGCTTGAACAAAAAGGGAAAGATAATTTTTCAAAAAATAGGAAAATTTCTAGGTCATAAGGCTGACAGACCCTAGAAAGGGGGGCGCCAGTAAGGGAAGTCTGCTAGGGAAGTAAGACATAAAAATGTCTTGCCTAGAATCACAAGAGGTTGTTGATTCTCGGAGGATTGTGATCTTAGCTCAGGGGAACCTATGTAGACGGTTCAAGGTTGGGTGCGAAATAGTTCACCTCAAGCAAATCCAAAAATTTTACGGTTCGAAGTTATGATTAGAAATTTATTATCCTACATAATTATTTTCAGTCCTATTAGCATAAGAGTATTGAGATGTGGTATTTTTTCTTTCTAGGTGTTAAACATTGATTTTCTGTTACTATGTTACATGTTCTTATCTATATAAATGTTATTGGTTATTTGACTATGTTATCAAAATTATGTCTATATTCTTTATAACAAAATGCTACCATTAATCGTTGAGTAAAGGAATATTTGTAATTTAAATTAACATTGGGATGAGAATTAATAATTAGAAATGATCATGAACATTCTCTTCCTTTTTGTAAATAAGGTTTGAAACAAATACAACACTAGATGTGAGAATATTGAAATACATATAAATGAATTTAAATGAATGGACTCGTGTAGTGATCTGTGCTAAAACTTGGTGATTGACTGTAGTCTTTGTGTTGTGTAATAAATATTAAAATAAAATACAGGTTAGTGAAATTATGTATCTCGACTTACATGTTTCCTTATAGAACAAAGAACGAGTATAATATTATTATAACAAGTATATGCATACAGAGATGGAACCTTTGAAATTTATTGATGTGATATGAGTAGAGGGATATGTTAGGTAAAAGAATAATTATGTAATCTGTAATGTTAAGAAAAATGGATTCACTTAAGAGCATAGGTGATGTAGTAAAACAGACAGGGAAATAAATAGACTCTCTCTATTAGAGTTATGAAGAATAAAACAATCTACCCTTGGTGAGGAGTAGGAAATTAATTACAAGAAAATATTAATCATAATCCCCTAAGAGAATTTACTATGTACAATAGAGTCAAATTTAGAAGGCCTAGTTCTCCTGTGCATATCTTTTCAGATATAATGCTAACACTAGTACTTTTGTGGAAATTTCGACACTTGGTTCTCGACAATTTTGACCAAATGTCGGAAATTTTCCCAAATTTTTTCAAAATTTTCAAATCCTGCCCGAAACATCACTATACCAATGTTTAGAGAGTGTCGCACATTTACACTAATTCTTAAGTGCTCTGGCTTTGCTAATGCTTACAAAATAGCTTCTTATGATGGATTTCTAAATTATGTCGTTATTGCAACGTTATTGAGCAATGTGTCGCTATTGCGATCGTTTGAGGAAGCTATCACTATTGCAACGCTTAGAAGAATGCGCTGCACGTATATCGAGGGAAAAGTGTCACTCTTGCAACGTTTGGTGGCGATGTGTCGCTCTTGCGACGATTAGGCGATATGTCGCTCTTCCAACGATTGGTGGCAAAGTGTCGCTCTTGCAACGGTTGGTTATGATTAGAACTTTTGATTCAAACTTTTGATTCGAACTTGGTTGGTTATGGTGCGAGAACCTAAGGCAACCATTGAGTTATGATTCGAACTTTTGATCGTGAATTGTCCCATAATTGAAATGTGGACTGGATATTAATTTATGTTGGCGCTGGCATTTAAATTAATGCCGCGGAGGTTCCATGTAATGTTTGTTGATATACAGTGGTAAGTTCATGCAAGTGTAAATTAAAAGAGAAACCTTGGATATGGGATCTATTTGGGCTTTAATAGAAGGGCAGTTATAGGTGTAAATGAGTTATGTTATGGTTTGAACCATATATGTAAGCTTCGCATCGAGAATTGAAATTCTGGGTTGGTTGGTGTTATAACTAGTAAAAAGAGAAAGGGCTTCCAAAGGGAGTATTGAAATTGTCAACTTTATGTTAAACTGGAATTAGAATATTCATTCAATTTATTATAAAATGGGCTATCACAAGGGAGTAAAATAAAATATAAAATTGATTCATACACTTCTATTCATTCAATATTAAATATAAAATTGATATACACTTTTTTATTGGGAGTAAAAAGCCCACAATTTGTAAAAAGCCCACAATTTTGTAAAAAGCCCACAATTTGTAAAAAGCCCACAACTTTGTAAAAAGCTCACATTTTGTAAAAAGCTCACAATTTGTAAAAAGCCCACTTTTATTTTCTTTTTTCTTATTGAGCTCCCATTTAGTTCAACACGTCTTGGGTTTTCTACACCATTGAGAGAGATAATTGCTAAATATAATTATTATTTTCTTTATAGGATAATTTGCATCAATGGAAGAAAACATTAGAGGTGGAAAAAAAATTCAAAAGGGTGAAAGGGGTGATGGTAGAGTTTATTTCCCTTGCAAAAAATGTTGTATGAGAAATAATGTTAGAGTTTTAATAGCAACAACAACAATGCATTGTAGGAAATATGGGCACATTGATGGTGGATCGAATGACTATTGTCTCATGGTAATTAATTATCTATCTTCATTTTGATTATATCATAAAATTTTATATTATTTTAATATTTTTATATGCACACTAATGTTTAATGATTAATGTTTGTAATTTTCATAAAGGCACAGTTGCCCCCCAACTTTTTGCAGATGATCAACCAGCTTCCACAGCTAAATAGTAGTAGATTAGATGATGTTGCACTCCGCACAAGAGAATATTGCAGCAAATATTAGTATTGAAATGATGTTGTACAAGGTGAAGACTTGTATGGTGAGTCAGATGATGATGGTGGAGATAGTGACAGTATTTATGATGTACCTCTGATTAAAAGGTCAAGTGAACGACTTTTTGAACACTCAAATGCAACTCTTCTCTCTGCTACATTGTTGCTGGTGAACTTAAAGGTTATGAATAATTTGTCGAACAGATGTATGACACAACTCCTAAGGTATGAAATATGTATATATGATCACATATATGTAAATGTTGATTATTTTCCCTTTTTTCAGTTGTAATAAATGTGTAAAATAATAATTCAATACTTATATATATATGATTAATAATCTTTACATTAACTAGTTTTTGTTTATGCTGTAGATTGTTGGGTGAATATTTGTTACCATCGCCAAATACTTTACCTCGAACATATCAAGATCTATGTGCTATTATGAAACACTTTGGAATGGAATATAACACTATAGATGCATGTCCTAAAGATCATATTATATATTACGGAGAACATGCGTTGAAAACAGAATGTCTGAAATGTGGTACCAGTAGATATTGAACAGATCAACTAACCAAAAAGGTGCCTCAAAAGGTTCTTCGTAATATTCCCATAATTCCACGTTTGTAGCGAATTTTTAGGTGTAATAACATAGCACAGTTTATGGATTACCATTCAAAGAATAGAAGTGGAGATGGTGTTCTTCGAATGCCTGCAGATGGTTCTGAATTTAGAGAAATCGAGGAAAAATATGTAGATTTTAAAAATGAACCTCGTAATGTCAGGCTTTCATTGGCAGTTGATGGTGTTAATCCATTCGGAGAGCTTAGATATACTTACTCAGTGTGGCCAATTTTCGTTATCAACAATAACATTCCTCCTTGGATGTCAATAAAGAGGGAGCACATAATGTTGATTATGATTATTCCAGGTATTTGATACATTATTTTTTTGAATGTAACATTTTCATTTCTCTCGTTGTTTGCATAAATATATATTTTATTTATTTACTTACTTATATATACATATATCATGGTAGTAATTATTATGTACCATAATTTTGAACAATTAGGTAAGTACTAGGTCAAAGATATGAATGTATATATTGAGCCTCTTATCGATGAGCTAATACAGTTATGGCATGGCATCACTATGTATGACATCACTAAACCAATCAAGTAGAAGAGATTTCAATGTCATGGAATGCTTGTATGGACAATTCATGATGCCCAAGGACTAACACATGTTTGTGGTATGTAATATTTCGTTGCACTTTAATATAATACATAATTATCTAAATTAGATATACCATATTTCATGTTTTAAGAATGATCTCATAGTATATTAATTGTTATTGATCCATCTATTGTGGGTCTTCAAACAAAGGGTAGATTTGCATGTCCAGTTTGTGGCCCTAAGATGAAGTATCGTCATTCGCTAGACTTAAGAAAGATGGTGTTTGATGAGTTTAGGCACTTCCTCTCTAGGAACCATAAGTATCGTACTACTGAAAAACATCTTTTCAATGATAAAGAAGAAACTGGATTAAAACCACGAAGAATGACACCTCAGTTGTGGATGTTTGAATATAACATAATTAATAATCGTCAAGCAGTTGGTATGTAATTTGTGTGTGTGTGTGTGTATATATATATATATATATATATATATATATATATAATTTGTTTATGTAATGTTTGGAATTTTTTTTTTAACTAATGAATTTATTTTATTGTATTTTATAATTAATATTGTTCTGATTTATTTTATTCTTTGATATCAAGGTCATCGTCGTGGTGAAGGTACTAATATTGTACTTCCACCTGGAATGAAATGTTATCCTTCTCAATTCACGAGGTTTCCCTACTATGAGGACCTAAAAATAGCTCATTTGTTTGATACAATGCATGTCGAGAAGAATGTGACAGAAACGTTATGGCGAACCATAGATGGTGCACATGATAGAGATAAAATTGACAAAATTTGTGTTGACATTGAGAAATCGAATCATGCAATGAAAAGTGTGATCGACAGATCAAATAACAATGGAGGTCGAAATTATAATAATATTCCATGGTTATTAACAGAACAACAAAGCAATGATGTAAAAGAAGTCATTAGAAGAATTAAATTTCCAACAGGTTTTGCTTCAAACATAAATAATATCTTAACGAAGAAAGGTGACTTCAGTGGGGTGAAAACACATGATTGGCATACCTTTGTTAAGGTAATTTTTTGGTATACGTTTTTGTATGTTATTGCTTGAATACATATTTTAAATTTTCCTTTTTTTTGTTTAATTTGGAAACCAATAACGATTCATTTTTTATTGTTATAGTATGTTCTACCTGTATCTCTCCCAAATGACTTCGACAACAATGTCAAACAAGTTATATATGGTCTTAGTAAATACATGAGGTAAGTAGTTTTGATTTATACACAAAATCTAATTGCTACAATTTCTTTTCATACTTGATGAAATGATGTATTAATTTACTTGTAATGAAATATATATTATGTTTCATTGAAATAACCTTGCGTAATGATTTGTAGATGGTTGTCATTGAAAGAAATCCATCAAGATGAAATAAAGTATTGGAAGAGAGAAATTCCTCGGCTAATGTGTGAAATGTAAAAGTATCTACCTCCAACATTTTTCAATGCACAAGAACACTACTTGATACACCAAGTTGAGAGATTGAAATGTGTGGACCAGTACAGACAAGGTCAATGTGGATGGTCGAGAGGCACCTGAAATCCTTGAAGTCTTTGGTTAGACGAGCATGACCTGAGGGTTCTATGGTGTAGGGATATGTGGTATATCAATCCATGGTGTATATTAGTCATTATATTCCTATATTAGCTACGCCAGCCATGAAGGTGGTGGATTGCATTTGGGATGTGAACTCCATCAAAAAATTTGAAGTGGAGCACCTGTTGGGAAAAGGTAGAATGAAGAAAGTGAAAGGTAAAAGATTTATTATGTATAATACATATAATGTTTCATTTTTTTACATCATGTATATGATCATTATATTCATTCAGGTCTTATTCTTTCATAGTTTATTAATTAATATAATTTACCATGGTTATAAGTAATATTTATTAATATTGGTGAATTATTGTTTTTTTATTCAGGTGCTCAAGATTATGAGGCGCTACTTTTATACATTGCAAAAAATCTTGAGTGGATGAGTGAATGGATTGAAACATGTAAAGCACGTAACGATGGTAGGTTATCATGGCAACTACTGTCTGAATTGATTAGAGAAGTGTATCATAGTGGAGATGGAAACGTTACGGACAGGGAAATCGATTTAGCATATGGTTTGAAAGATAGAAAGGTAAGCAATTAATTCACCTATTTTATTCATTACTTATTTTATACTATATTTATAATGTGACAACAAGTTTGATTTTTCAAATAATTTTCATGCTGTGTAAATTATATGATTAATTATTAATTGAGAATGCATCTTTTTCATGTTTGGCATATTGCAGTTGAAACACCACAAGGCTATGTGGTGCAATGGTCGTAAATTTCGCGTTAAATAGTTGGATGATAACAGGAAAACTTCTGATAGTGGGATAACTACAGTATTCCAGGTCACTAATGTTTCCTCTAGGAGTGACAGACATCCTCGAGAATCTAAAAATAGATATTATGGGTTTTTAGATGATATAGTTGAGTGTGAATTTAATTCCTTCAAAATAGTTTTGTTCGACGTCAAATGGTATAGGCTACGAATGAATGTACGTGATGATGATAGAACACTTATTCAACATGAAAATGGATTTCCAATGGTTAAAACATCACAGTTTGAAGCAGGAAAAGATCGCTATGTTTTTCCAAGCCAATGCGAACAAGTCTTTTACTCAGAGGTTCCAGGTGAGAACGAATGGTCATTTGCTATTAGATATGATCCAAGAGGAAGGCCAATAGAGTATACTATAGAGGAAGAAGATGATATTGATCAAGAAGAAGATGATGCAGTGGCAGATGAGCAGGAAGATGCATTGACAGATGAAGAAGATATATTAGAAGATGAACCAGGCATAGGAGATGAGGCAACAATTATTGATGATGATGTCGATGAGGATATTATTGAAAATGACATAATTGATGATGATGATGACATGGTCGATCATTTCAACACCGTTTCTGAATCAAATGTTGGTATAGATGTTGATCAATTGGATGAAGATCAAGAAGATACAGAAGAAGAATATTGATATAGATGTTATTTTTTTTCTTTTTACCTATTTCTTCAAAACAGTCTTAGAAATAATAAAATAAGGAACAATTGTTCGAATTCTTTCATTTTGTCATTATTTCTAGCAGTGTATAAGCTACATAGAATTAGAATCATAAAATAATTATGTCTTTTACTCTTCAAAACATAATATAAGGCAAGAATAATGACTTGAATTTGTTGTCTGGAAAATATATGTTTGAATACTTGGCTCCACCCAACCTTGATACTTCTCCCCGAAGTTATCCCCTCAAGCACAGGCTTGCAAATATACTTTTGTGTTTTCCTTTTCACTTGCTTCTCTCACAACCTCTCCTCAGACATCGTGAGTCCCCTCCAACAAGAAGACAAAAAAAATAGAAAAAGTATCTTTGTCTATTTCCCATCTACCACTCATTTTTGTAGTTGGTAACTACCTCCACCTCACCAACAGGTGGCAGGTAATTTCTAGCTCATTAATGGGCCTTATTTTCCCACTCCTAAAGGAAACATCCTATATTTTATGGAAATAATTAATTTTCCAACTCCATAGTTTCACAATAAATATAATTATTCAGATTAGATGCCTAAGGCTTATTACTAGGTAATTAATATTCACCATCAATTTGCAGCCTCATCTGTTTTCAACCAAATGTATTCCAACGTTAATTTTCCAAACCTCCTTATTTGTTATAAACATCTAAAATAAAATTTTGCAATAATTCATTATCAGTAATAAAGTACTAATAATTAAATTCTCCATATGTCTTTCAAACTTTAAACATTATAAAAAGTAAAACACATATATACAATTAGTTACATAAAAACCTCAAGCGAAGGGATGTCACAATTTCAAGGTGTGCATGAAAGGTAGAAGTTCATGTGCAAGTTACAATGTGTAGTAAATAAGGGGTTAACGTCTCAACCTAGAGGGATCAATTGTGAATCATATCGATAAAACACATATGGTCAAAAAGGACAAGAGGAATGTATGAAAATAATTATCCTTATATACTTCTATATCCTTGTGTATGAAAGGTTGTTGTTGATAAGAAGTCTTGTTAAAACATGCAATATGATATATCCTCGTGATTTCGTTTTTGAAGCACGTTTTTTGATTGGGAGGCATAGTTGTTTTCCAGTTATATTTCAAAATTTAAACTTGCTTGTTCGTGATGATTGTACAAAGGATTTTAGTGACATTGTATTCGCTAATTGTTTATGGATAGTTGGTGAATGGTTCATTTTGTACCTACAATCTTATTGTAGGTACAAGGACCTTGGTCCCTAGGAATTAAGGGCCCCACTATTTTCGAGAGATCTTCCTTGTTGCATGAATGATAGGGTGCCTTGTTGAGAAAAAGTAAGGGTATCTTCTATGATATTGATGCCTTTTCTTCAATGGATTTGACACACCATATGTATGCATTGATGATGAAGTAACTCTGATTATCTTGATCTACATGGATAGCTCATTGTTGGTGTTGTTTGCTCATGGGTATCACTACATTATTGAGCTCTTTGGATTGATGATGGGGATGTTCCTTGCTAATTGCTTCATGTGATCCTATTCTTCTTCAGAAGAGGTTGGCTAAGTAGTTGATCATTGTTTTGCCAACACAGATGGTGCATTTTCTTGTTTGTGTAAGCAATTCTCCATGAATTTAGGTTCTTACATTGTTTCATTGGTGATTGGCATGTCTTCTTGCTAAAGTTGTTTTGGTTATGAGCAATTTGTGGGTAGTTTCAAGACCCTCTTAGTTTCTTCTTTGAGTTTAGGTGCATGTTCCCTAGACTCCTTCTTTTCCTGGTCACGTACTGCAACTGGTCAGGCACGAACACCTCTTGGGCAGTGTATCGAGAATTGGTGGTCACGTACTATGAAGCATGTATAACTGTCACGGTCAACCATCTGCGGGCATATGGGGTCCCTGAAGAGTTTCTCCTTTGAGTTTAGGTGCATGTTCCCTGAAGTGATTGGATTTCACTAAAGGATTAGATGGGCTAGAGCTTGTTTGATTATTTAATATTTTCCTCTTTCATTAAAATTGCCTTTGTTGATAGATCCCTCACAGTCAATGATAGTTTGTGATTGAATGGTAGCGAAAGGTTGAATTGAGAAACTGTCTTCTCTGTTGAATAAGATTTAAGCCTTATTGCCTAACTGTGTATGTGCTATTGACATTCTCCGAAGAATTACTCTTCTGAATTGTGAAGTCTGTGTATAATTGGAAGAAGAACAATTGCTGTGTTAAATCTTCAGTGGCCCTCTCTGTCTGTGGTTGAACGCAAGTCTATGTGATTAATGTGAATGTGTAAACTTAGTATATAACCCCTATAAGAGGCCGAGAGTGAGTTGTAGTGGTTCTCAGTCCAAGTGAGGATATTAAACCTTTGTATAAGGCGTTGAGTTCTGTGTGTTCGAACAAACTTCATAGGAGTGAAACCCTGTTATGCTTTGGTTGCCCAAAGAGATTTGAAACCCTATCAAAGGCGGCAAACCCTACTCGTTGAAGAATTTAACGTGTTTTAATGTGAGTTGAACGATATCACTGAGGCTTGACCCCAGAGTTAATGGGGCGAAGGTTATACAAAGAAATGTGCTAACCATAGTAGAAGTCCGGTCGAGTACTATTCAAAACCCAGGAGTGGTTTTTCGAAAGAAAAATAGCCCTCATCGCGCAGCTTTTGGCCAGAGGCAAAACCATTAAAAAAAACATGACTCCCATTACACAGCATGCCGCTAATTGGGAATACCACCCTATAACACCCCTAGTTTTATCTTTTTCAACTTAGACATTTGAAATTCAATCCAAAGGGGGTGGACCCCAATGGATAATTATGGCGTGGATGTAATTAATGATTTAATTGTGAGAAATAAATAAAATATTTCTGTGCATATTGACCAAATGAGAAATTTTAGATCACTTTCCAAATCCATGGGGTATGGAAAGAGGCTAAGACTTTCCCAAAATCTTTCAAAAGGCTTGAAAT
>JAXQQM020059349.1:0-42112 GCA_034641835.2 Pinus albicaulis | reverse complement strand
TTCTTCAAGATCATTTTCCAGAGTTGTGTATTCATATCCATCATTCAGCCAATATCATACCTCGCGTGGTGGCTCCCAAGGGATTGCGTATTCTAGCTACTGCAAATTTATTGAGGAAGAAAGTTTCTAGTATTTGTTACACTCATTTGTCACCGTCCCTACCATTCCCCGTCCCGCACAATGGAGGACCCATTATGTGACCTGTGAACACTGTCATGCCTTGAAAATATCATCAATGCATCCCTCTGAGTATGAGCTTCATTTTCCCTTGAGACATCTCCTTGCAAAACTCATGAAAAACAGCTCTTTTTGCATTGGCGCGGGTAGACAGTTCAGTGCTCGCGCCAATCAGGGAAATCCTGTAAAGAGGTCGCGCCACTTGGCGCTCTGTCATAGAGCAGCAATCGCGCCACCCATTTTAGGGAATGTTTTTTAAATATGGATGGCGGAAGTTGAGTTCAAACAAACTCACAACCATTGCCTATCTTGAGTTGGGAGGTTTGGCTGCGGGAGTTCTATGGAAAGGAATTGGTTTTGCCACCTCCCATGGAACCTTCCTTGTTGATAGGGCCAATCCCATAATAATAGGGATCCCAACTCCCTCCTTCCCCATCTATAAAAGCCTGCTCAAATCCATGGCAAGCTAGTCTTGAAGTGCTGAAGCTTTGCATCTCCCTATTCCCAAGTGCCTTTGTGTTGTAAAGAATCCTTTCTTTCCCTTAAGGCCCATTCAAGCGAGGAGACCATTGTTACGAGACTCTGGAGAGGTTTCCCTTTCCCTTGGCGAGCTTTGCGAGACGTGGACGACCGGAGACCCATTCGAAGGAGGCTGCAACGTCAGAACTTGGTTGTAACTTCTATTCGTTTATCATTTTAATAGATGACTATGATTATGGTTCCACTCCGTTTTCCATCATGTTAATGCGAGTAATATCTTTTCTGACCGATGTTTAGTTACGTATGCTGGTTCCTATGCTTGTATCTATTCGTTTCTTCTGTGTGCAGGTGTTCATCCGCGGAGATCGTGGAAGGATTGCGATCTGCCAGGGCTGAAGGACGGGGACATCTCTTCTTCAGATCGTAGCGTTGGGATCCAGGTAGGCTTCTATCCGTAGCTCTTTCATTCGTAACTAGGAGCTTGCGTCATAGCATTGTTTGTTTGTTGCTAGACCCCTGCTGGGCTAGTAGGGATCGCCTCTGTCCGCAGAGGGGATTTACCTCCTCAACAAATTGGCGACTCCGCTGGGGATCGTCCGGTTTTCCTTGTCTCGTTTATGATTGTTTCGCTTTGATTGTTTCTCCTTGCTTGATGAACCTTCTGGGTCGGATTCTTTCATTATTTTAGCTTATTGGTTTGCTTAGCTTGTATTGGTCTGCTTTCAGAATAGCTTGTTTTTTAATTTTTGTTGAAGAACTCGACTGGCGCGGTTTTTAACCCGACAGTCGCGCCACTTGGCGCTTTTTTCTTTTATCTGTCTCGCGCCACTTGGCTTCTGGCGCCAGTTTCAAGCCCACAGTCGCGCCACCCCTGTGACTTTTTTGAGTTTCTTCATTTTTTAGCTTTCTGGACTTGACCAGTACTTTTCTTCTTGATTTCCCGACTGTCTGAGCCTGTTGGAGTCTTGTTTGGCTGGAATTCACCTCTATCCTTTGGTTGTTTGCCTCTATCTACCGATTTCACGTTTTGAGCCCTAGGGCATCTAGTGGCTTAGTGCGTCGAGCCCTCCTTGGGAGTTTTGGTGTCTTGATTGTCCTGTCGACTTGTTGATTGATTCTCCACGCTCTCTTAACAGTCTTTGATTGTTTTGCTGCGTCTTTTGAGTGATTGTTCATTCCTTCATTCGGAATTCGTTTGCCCTTGCTTTGGACCTAGATCACACGGTCCATTGGAAGTTTTCGAGTCTTTCTTTGCTTTGAGGGACTTTGGGTCGATTTGGAGATTTGGTTGCTTGCTTTGTTGAGTGAATATTGTTTGTTTCGCTCTCTTGGATATCATCTCTCAAATTGTTCCTTTTGTTTTCAGTGCACATTAGCCATTAGACATTGAAAATCAAAAAAAAAAAAAAAAAATCTCCTTTGTTTTTATTAATTAGTGCAAATTGTGATCTTTTCCATATCGCTAGTGATTAGTGTTTGAATGAAAAGTGTTCAATTGCATTAGTTGCATTAGAAACATTGTTGTTTGTATTCCGTTCATTTCGTTTGCATAAAAGCTCTCAACTCTTATTTAACTAGTTTTCATCGAACGAAATGTTGCACTGTGGCATATAGCTTGCATCTAGGAGTCTTTCGAGACACTACATACGATAGGGCCTGGAAATTGAAACCTAATTGAAGATCAACTGTAAAATTTATTCAATTAACCTAAGGCAACATTGGAACTTAACGAAACATATTTAGAAGGTCTAGGCTAGAGACGTGTTCCGGCGTCGTTAAACCTAGCAGCTGTCGTTCGCCTGTTGGCTTTAGACAGCACTAGTACGGACTTGTGCTCCCCGTACCGTCGCGTATATAAAGGGAGATCCCTCTAGGTTTTCAATCCTTTATCCACAGGAAGCCGAGTCTGCTGCCCTATACCCGTGATACACCGAACACAGCATTCGGGGAGACTACCTGCACGTACGGAAAGTCCTTGGTCGATTTCTGTTTCATTATTGAAACCAAGGTGTATATTGCAGTTCACGGATATTTGGTACACCCTTTGTGCCTAGTTTTTCTTGAGCAGTCATTTGGTCTTTTCTGACTCCCTAAACTTGAAAAGACCGTCAAGCGCTTGTCCTTTCACGCTTGTATCAACTCTGAAAGAGATAGAGTCATCTTTTTATCGTTTCTCGACTCTTAAAATATGAAACGGTAGGATTTGTTTATTTTCCAATGTGGTAAAATCAATCTCCCACGATAACACACCCGTTTAGATATTGCTTGTGACTGCTTGATCGTGTGTCTTAACTTGCTGTGCCTGCATGTGTTTGCTCTCTTCTTTCTAGCCTTGCCACGGTACGAACCTTCGGTTTCGGGTTTCCCCCCATCGTGGTAGTCCTACACTGACGATTCTTCGTAGGCTTTCATCATGAACCATAATAATAACTTGACTTTCCGGAAATTCTCACTGGTGCCCCATTCTGCTCAGCAATCCCTGAGAGCTGAGTTCAACTGGCCCTTTTCAGACCCTGTGTCTGAATTGAGATTAGGAGCTGATTTCCTTTCTCTTACATCGGGTTCACCGTTTGTTGTTGTTGTTTTTCCTCCTAGTCCTCGCCGTCTTTTGCGTGATTTAACGGCAGGATCAACCATGAGTGATTCTGGTGAGGAAATTCCGGGGTCTGATGACTATCAGCGCATCCCTCGTAGATTGTTTGAGGGAGACGATTCTGAGCTGGCTACCACATCGTCAGCCGGTCCTTCTTTGCCGCAGGGATACAGATCTCTGGGTCAGATCATTTCAGCTGCTGCCTCTATGGGGATATCGTCTCCCGCGTCGAGACCAGCTGCCACTACACCCGGGGTGTCTCCTTCGACGCCCGTCACTTCTATTCCCGTGCGGCCCACCGTTTGTGTAGCTGCCTCTTCTGCTTTTGTCTTAGCTACCAGGGCTGGGCCAACTCCCGAAGATGTTTATCTAGCTACTGCCATACCAGAGAATATCTCTTCGGAGGAGTATCGGTTGTTTTTGCAACAGCCGAACGCCGGGGCTGGACAAATTCCCCAAGATCCTTACCGATCTTTCTTTTCGCACTATGCACAAGACGGCACTCCCGTGTATGGTTTTCTGGGTCAGCTTGACGAGCATGGGGACATTTTGCCTCCCCGCTTCCCCCCGAGGCTTATCTCACAGATGCTCAAGGTTTACCGTACAACCAAAGCTCTCGAACTCCGGCAGCACAAACTCCCTTCCGGGGCCAACCCGCAGCCAACCCGGCTAGGGTAGGGGGATAGTAAATGCGATGGGAATTGGATAAGTGATGGGTAGTGGTATGCAACGTGTCACATGGGTAGTGGAGGAAGACATTTAGGATAAATCCTATGGTATTTGGGAATAATTTTTCAAGTTATGAAGAATAAATAGTCATAAGTATGTGGTTTTGAAATAATTTTCTGAGCAAGGCTCTTCATTTCTTCTTGAATACAAAAAAAACAAAACGAGTTTTCTGTGAAATGTATTGGGATTGTAAAAACAATCTTGCCCCTTCAACAAATTTTTATGAATGAAATGGATGATTCATTGCCTTATTTTTAGTGAAAATCTGAAAATTTTTCCATGGGCAGTTTTGATCCTAGACTTGACCTATATGAGATGGAGTGACCTGACTCTAGATCTCTCAGTGATGATAATGGAAATGGTGAGTTTGAAACTTGTGATGATAAATTAAATGAAAGATCAGCATATCAAGATGAGACTCCTTGAGTGACCAAAATTATTGCTAAAAACTAACTGAAAATTCAAAAAAAATTGACTAATGACCTGATGGAAAACTCTCAAAAGAGATATTTTTTATCACTGATAAACTGACTCTAACATTGGCTCCATATGGGGATGGAAGCTCCTTTAGGAGGTGTCAAGAACAACGTAGATTAGGTATCCTTACCATTGGGCTATGGATAATTGGATTTTGAAAAACTTAAAGAAACTAGAAACTTTGACTAAAAACAACTTACTTGACTCTGACTTGACAATAGAATGAAACTTTTTAACTTTTTGAAAGAAAACATGAGTTGTTTGCAGAAGTATCATGGCCTTCTCCTTGGGCTTCAAACTTCTGTAACAAGTGATTTATTTGCTAGGAAATCAAATTTAAAATGATATGTACAATGACAGTGAACTTGTTCTGTAGTGATCAAGTTATATAGTGTTTGAGGAACCTACCCTTGATTGTTCCCCCCAGTACTTATAGTCCTTCAAGATCCTCTAGTAAAAATTCTTTGTTTCCTCTAAATGCAATGATATTGTAAGGTCCTTTCCATAGATTTTAGAATTTCCCATGCTTTCCCTTATCTTCATTAGCCTTTTTTTTTTTTCTGTCAAAAACCTTTTTTGTTTTGTCATGCAGCTTTGAAGTATTGCTGGAAACTTCATATCTTGATTGTTGCAAATGTATCATTTGACTGATCCTTCTCTGAATGTCATTAGGCTCACTATCAACCTCCTGAAAAATATTCATTACTGTAATATCCAAAGAAGAAGGGAAAACATTGTCAACTCCATAAGAAAACTACAATGGAGACATGTTAATTGATCTTTTTGTGCTCACTCTATTAGCCCAAAGAGCATTTGTAAGCTTCTTGTGCCAGTTCCTTTTGTTTTCCTATAAAATCTTCTTGAAAATATTCACCAAAGACTTATTAGATGATTCTGCAAGTCCATTTCCCTAAGGATAATATGCAATGGAATGACAAAGTATAATGTGATATCTATCACAAAAATCAATCATCTTTTTAGATTTTAAAGAAACTACATTATCAGTGATAATATTATATAGATAGAAATGCTTTCAGATTAATCACATTGTTAGGATTAGGTCGACGTTTCAAACTAGCTAATGTGGTTCATCCTCAGGATAAGGTGGAGAGACTAATCGATCTCAAAAAATAAATAGAGGGGATGCATCATTACCCGGAAATAGCCAATGAGAATTAGCCATTAAGAACTAGCCGTTTGGAAAATTAGTTAGTTAGTTAGTTAGTTGAAAATAAATTAATTAAAATAAAATAAATAAATTATATAATATATATATATATAATTTTTATTTATTTATTTTTAAAGGGGTTAATAAAGATATATTATGTTAAAAAGTGGGTTTATAATTAAAGATATATGCTAGAAATAGGTATGGGTGTTTATAAAAATATATTAAGCTAAAAAGGGATTATAATTAAAGATATATGATAGGAATAGGTATGGGTAAATATTTTAAATTAATAAATAAAATAAGATAAAACTAATTAATTAAATAATTAATTATAGAAGTATATTAATAACCTAATTAAATAGTATATAAAATGTAGAAATAAATAAAAAGAAACCTGAGAGGGAACTAAGGAGGGGCCAATAATTGAAAAGAAAATATAAAAATAAAGAGATCTAAAGAATTTATCAACCGGGGGGGTTTCTATAAATTATTATGTAAATAATAATAATAATAATAACAATAATAATAATAATAAACGGAAACTATCTGGCGAGAGCCAGGATCCAACTCTTACTTAACTTCCAACCAACATCACAGTTTAGATTCATAGCATGTCGCTCAATTTCGATTGCCTCCATTAATTTCCTATGGTGGAAGTGATCTACCCTTGCAACGACTTTAGACTCTTCAATACAAACATGGTGGCGGGATTTTTCCACATGTTCAACAAGAGTTAAGGTACGGGACCGATTATGTCTAATCTCCACAGCATGCTCCCGGATTCTTTGCCTAATGGATTGACTTGTTTCCCCTATATAGGGAGTTCCACAAGAACAAGGAATCATGTAAACAATAGTATTAGTAATAAATATTTAAATAATAATTTAATATTATTCAATAATAATAAGATAATTATAGATTCTAATTCTAGCATTAAAAATCAAAGTAGCATTGATAATACTAATATGTTAGATAATAATAAATTAAGTAGCATTAATAATACTAATATGTTAAAAGATGGTAATAATAATAATAAGGTCATTAATAATGGTTCTAATAAAAATGTAGTTAATCTTTCTAGTTTATCTTTTGATCCTTCTATTTTCAGCCTTCTTAATAGAGGGCTTAATTTTGCTCTTGCCCCGAAGAATATCCCTTCTGATGACATTATTTTTAGTCTCGAATATGGCATCAAGGATCTCCCGGATATTGTTAAGGAGACCATTAGGTAGGATTGCTCCATTATTCTTAGGAAGGCTAAGCCTCCTAAAATAAACTTGAGTAAGCCTGAGTTTCTCGCCCTCAAATCCCTAAGGGATAACCCTGACATTGTTATCCTTAAGGCAGACAAGGGTGGGGCCATTGTCATTATGGATAAAACTGACTATGTCAGCAAGATGGTTGACCATCTTCCCAATAGTGGTAGTTATATTAATCTTAAAAAGAATCCCCTTAAATCAGTGTGTAAGGGTGTTTTCCTTGCCATTAAATCAGATTCTTCTCTTAATCCTCTCTCTAGGAAGCTTATTGAAATAAATCCCCTTAACCCATGGATCTATGGTCTCCCCAAGATTCATAAGCTGGGGGCTCCCTTAAGACCTATTGTTAATAGAATAGGTGGTCCCTCTTATCATTTGGCTAAATTCTTAGCCCAGAAGCTTAAGCCCCTTGTAGGTCAAACCGATTCCTTTGTGAAGGAATCAGATTCCTTTATTAATGAGTGGAAAAACATCAAGCTGTGGCCTGGTGAGCTTCTTGTTAGCTTTGATTTTGTCTCCCTTCTCACCAAGATCCCCATCCAAGAAGCCGTGGATGTCATTAAGCGGATCTCTGATGAGGCCACCTCTAAGTTGGTTAGCCTTTGCCTCACCTCAAATTTTTTTCAGTTTTCAAGGTGAGTTTTATGAGCAAACCTGTGGTGTTGCGATGGGGTCGCCTCATTCCCCCATAGTTGCTAACCTGTTTATGGAGGATTTTGAATCTAAGGTATTTGCCTCTGCTAAATTCTGCCATAGGAAGTGGAATAGGTTCATGGATGATACTTGTGTCATCTGGCCCCATGGTTGGGAGAAATTAGATCTGTTGCTTGGGCACCTAAACTCACTATCTGATTCCATCAAGTTCACAATGGAAGTGGAGGTAGATGGTTGCCTCCCTTTCCTTGATATCCTTCTCTCAAGGAATGAGGATGGTTCCATCTCTCACCGATTTTTTCGCAAGAAGAATCACATGTAACAGTATCTTCATGCTGGGTCCCATCATTTCCCTGCTCATAAATTTGGTGTGTTGTGTACTCTTGCGACTCCCGCTCTTAGAATCTCTGACGACAACTCCTTAGAATCAGAGAAATCTCATCTTCTTGATGTCTTTGAAAAGAATGGTTATACTAGATCTCAAGGTCTTAAAGCCTTTCAAAAGGCACATAAAGGTTTGAGTGGAAAATCTACTCATGAGGATCCTATTTCCAAAGTCCACCTCCCATTTATCCAAGGGACAACGGACAAGATGGCCCATGTCCTTAGGAGAAATAATATCTCTACTTCTTTCAAATCTCTCTGTACCACTAGAAATTCTCTTGGATCCATTAAAGACCCTATCGACCCTAAGGAAATGAAGGGGTTTTAAATGATTCCTTGTTCTTATGGAACTCCCTATATAGGGGAAACATGTCGATCCATTATGCAAAGAATCCGGGAGCATGCTACGGACATCAGACATAATCGGTCCCATACCTCAGCTCTTGCTGAACATGTGGAAAAATCCCACCACCATGTTTGTATTGAAGACTCTAAAGTCATTGCAAGGGTAGATCACTTCCACCATAGGAAATTAAGGGAGGCGATTGAAATTGAGCGACATGCTACGAATCTCAACCGCGATGATGGTTGGAAGTTAAGTAAGAGTTGGATCCCGGCTCTCGCCAGGTAGTTTCCGTTTATTATTTATTTATTTTTATTTTTATTATTATTATTATTATTATTATTTACATAATAATTTATGGAAACCCCCCCTCCCCCCCCCCCCCCCCTCTTTGATAAATTCTTTAGTTCTCTTTATTTTTATATTTTCTTTTCAATTATTGGCCCCTCCTTAGTTCCCTCTCAGGTTTCTTTTTATTTATTTCTAGATTTTATATACTATTTAATTAGGTTATTAATATAGTTCTATAATTAATTATTTAATGAATTAATTTTATCTTATTTTATTTATTAATTTAAAATATTTACCCATACCTATTCCTATCATATATCTTTAATTATAATCCCTTTTTAACTTAATATATTTTTATAAACACCCATTACTATTTCTAGCATATATCTTTAATTATAAACCCACTTTTTAAGATAATATATTTGTATTAACCCCTTTTAAAAAAAAATTAAATAAAAAAATTAAATAAAAATTATTTAATTAATTAATTTTATTTTAAATTATTTATTTTCAACTAACTAACTAACTAACTAATTTTCCAAACGGCTAGTTCTTAATAGCTAGTCTTAACGACTAGTTCCTAATGGCTAATTCTCATTGGCTATTTCCGGGTAATGATGCATCCCTCTATTTATTTTTTGAGATCGATTAGTCTCTCCACCTTGTCCTGAGGATGAACCACATTAGCTGGTTCGAAATGTCGACCTAATCCTAACAATGTGATTAATCCGAAAGCATTTTTATCCGCATTATGGATCACAAAAGTCTTAGATCTAACAGTGATAATATTCTATGGAAAAACTAAATCGATACAGAATATTATTTTCAAGAAATTGAATGATAACAGAATCAGTTGATTGCATATTGGGAATAGCCTCAATCGATTTGGTAAAATAATTTGCAGCGATGAGAATCCAATTGTGCTGAGTTGAATATGGGGGATGAATTTCACGAATAAAGTCAAGTTCCCATTTCTGGAATGGTGCTTGGAATTCAATTGGTTTAAGAGGCAAAGGTAAAATTTTCCTTTGTCCTTGAAATATTTGACACTCATGATAGCTATTGACTATTTTGTAGACATCATAAAATAAGGTGGGCCAATAAAAACCTGCTCTCAAATTTCTGTTTGTTGTGGTTTTCCAATAAATATGACCTCCACAATCACCCTTATGGAAATATATCATGAATTTCTCAACTTCACCTTCAACTAAACAGTTCAGCAATATTCCACCAGGATCTTTCCAGTATAGGACACCATTCAGAATGCAGTATTTTAGTGATTTTAATTTCAATGATCTTTCTTTACTACTTGGCATGCTAGGAGGAGAATTCAAATGTTTCATAATATATACAATATCAACATACCAAGGAAATAAAGAAAATATTTCAGCTATCTGAGGTAATGTTTCAGCAGTTTGTTCATCAGTGTAATATTCCTAAATTAGCATGCAGCTAATAGGAATATTGATTTTTGCCTTTAACACCTAGTAGATGAATAAATGGGGAAAGAGACCCATACTTATCTTGAATAAGTATAAAATCCCACTTGATGTGAAAAGGGATCATAATAATAACTAAATCTAACATTGTCATATGTGAACAAGGCATAATGAATGTGGACAAAGTCAAGTTTGACCAAGTCAACAACATTAATGTGGGAGGAGTGAATCATCAATAAAAACAGCTCAATATTAATGAGGATTAGTTTAGACAACTATATGAGAGTTGGATTGAAGACCCTTATGTGTGAAAAGGGCTGAAGCAGGTTGAAGAGGTCAACCTTGACCACATCAAACAACGTCGTTATGGAGGAGTGGCATTGATGAAGGTACAACACAATTTTGGAGGGATATTGATTGTGTGATTATGGAAACCCTAATGAGTGGGACCCAAGGTGAGAAGGCTCACATTTTTTATAAGGAAGAGTATGGCAGCCATATGGGGTAGCTTATGAATTATATTTTGATATGTCTATTTAGACCTTTGCTCTTTTCAATTGTTTAGCTAAGATTGTTGGTGTTGTTTAGCACTTGCTATTCCTGTTTAGGAATTCCATATCTTCCCTTTGAGTAGCTCTTGGGAGAGATCTAATCTATCATTCCCCACATCTGGAATTTGGGCCAAGCTTCAGTCTTCAGCTACAGCGTATTTTCTGCAGGATATTATGTTGTGTTGCAGGGTGTTGCAGTGGAAAGTTGAGAAACCCACTTGCTGAGTTGGTTTTGCATGGGAGGAAGGATTCCTTCTCTTGGGAGATCAGTTTGGAGGGTTCTTGATCTGATTTTAGATATTTGGTAGCAAGAAAATATATTTCCATCACCTGCAACGTAATTCCAGTTTGGGATTGCGTTATTTTGGAGGGAAGCTTCAGCAGGGGATCTTGTGGTTCTTTCTGAGAGTTTTCCTGTGATTGAAGGGTTTATCCTTTCATGGGGGAAGACCCTTGAGAATATCTGCACCATATCTACATTATTTCAGCCTTCTATACTCATGTGCTTAATTTTGCAGTGATTATTCAGTCTTAGGGCGAAATATTACCATTTGTATTTGGGTGTATTCCTGGAAACCCTTCCCGGGTTCTCTTGGATTTGTATAAAGGAGACTAGATCTCAGTTTTTGGACCATATTGATTAATATAATATCAGATATATTTGTCTCTACTATTTATGTGTATAAACCCTCATTAGATTGTGCTGTCTATTTATGCAGTAATTTCATGTTGCAATAGTTTTGGGGTTTCAGTGTTTTTGAGCAATACTAGGTGTGGGAGGCTTGTTTACCTCACCTAATATGATTTGTTTCTGATCTTCTTTTGGATTCAGATGTCATACTATCATATCTAAGGGATCCAACGGTTTATTTCAATTTTTATAGCATATACTTCTGAAAAAAGCATTTTTCTTGCATTTATTGCTGAGCATTCCCATTTTGGGATATTACAGTGGTATCAGAGCATGATCTTTGGCTCAGCCTGTGAAATTCAAGCCAAGATGCTATAAGAAGAAGAGATCTAAAATGGTGAAAGGAATGAGATTGGTCTCATCACTTTTCAAATCTATGAAGAACCTCTCCAAGGAGTTTAAACAAAAAGAAGAGAAGAGAAGTAATGAAACTTCTAGAGGGTTTAAAGAAGAGGAAGGGCCATGTACTTCCTATCCTCAAAGGAAAGAACCATTGTTGTAGAAAGCTCCAAAGCATTACACCTTTCCTTTCCCTTTTGAGGAAGAATATAAGAGGTGTGGAGATGGAGGGCACTTGGAACATGAGATCCTAAGTAGATACCTTGCAGAATACAAGTCTCAGCCTAGGGCTTTCAAGGAGACTCTACCTTTTACTTAGTTTATTCAGCTTGAAGAAGAAAGGAGGCCTTGCAACAATAGGAGAATGAGGGGCAATAGGTTTTTATTGTCTACTTTTGATGGATCATCCACTTGTACATCGAAGGCTTGGGTGATGAAGCTAGATGCATTCTTCCTACTACATCTAGTGGTAGAAAGATAGGCTATTGAGATCTCAGCGCTGCACCTTGAGGGTAAATCAAGCACTTGGTGGTTCAGCCATATGAGTCATGCAAGGGTGACTACTTTTTTAGATTTCACTCAAAAGGTGATCAAAATATTTGATAATAAGAAATCAGAAGGGGAGGAGCCCTCACCACCACTTGAGGAAACTTGTACCGGTGCTGAGACAACCATGGAGGAGCAACCATCATCCTCAGGAGTTGGGGAAGCCAACACATTGGAAGGACTAACCCTTGTAGCCATACAATATGTTCCTAAGCTTCACCAAGGTATGCATGAATTTCCACCTTTTGTTATTTCAGCAAATCTTATGAAGGGTTGTGGAAATCTGCCTTTGCATGATCAAGTATCGAAACATATTGCTGATTTGGGGCAGCAGACTTGCACTACGCTGTGCAGCCTTGATTTTTTCAAGAAAGGTATAAAAAATCATCCCAATGAGTCATTATTGAGTTGCACACAACACTTGGGGTTGGGGTGTGAACTTGTGGAGGATAGGATGAGATTTGTCCTGAACAACCCAAGGCAGAACTTTATGTTCAGCATTGAGCTTGAGCATGAGACAACAAATACACCATTGAGGAGGTTAACAACATTGTCATTAAGAAGTAATGAGGAGTTTGGGGCCCAGCTATCATTAGAGCATTATAATGACCATTACATGACATTAGATGAGCAGATGATCAATGGGAGACAATTTTCCTTTCATCATTGTGATGGATCTATTAGGATGAGCATTGTGCAGGCCTATGAGGAGGTTTTTCCTTCAGCCTATTTGGGTCCTTATTGATTCAATATGATCATTGGTGTGGGGTCTTCTCTAGGAGTTTTCCAAGAGGTTTCATTTCAACATCCCATGAAATGCAAAGGTAGAAATCTGATTTGGGAGGATGGTAGTCTTCATTGGAGGAGTACCAAGGTGGGGCATGGTAGGAGACAACCACATATGGATGAATGGGAGTGGATGGAGAGAAAGAAGATTCCCCCACATAGCATCATGATGGTGGATGAATTTTCCATGTGGAATTTCAAAGGAAGGAGTCATGGAGTGACAAGAGCCTTATCACTAAGGCCAACATTGCTGTCACTTGGGAGTATATTTCTATTAATGGTGTGTTCCAAGGGGAGTATGCATCCCTTCATTTTGCAGACTTTTATGAGGAGATTCTCATGGGAGGACTCATCCATGGACCTCACTTTCAGCCTACTCATTATGAATGGTAAGAAATGCATTATTGTACTTATTATTCATTTCATTAAGTATTTGCACTATCTCACCATCTATGTATAGTGCATTGCTCCACAATAGGGCAAGATTATTTTTGGTTTCATAGAACACTGTTACGATGAATTAGGTAACCTCACCTCAAAACGAGAACTCTAGCCCAAAAAGACTCAAAAAACATGAAAAAACACCCAAAAAACAAAAAAGGTGTATTCCAGAACGCACTTGGTTTTTTTTTAAGGTCAAATTTCAACATTTTATAAAATTATGCTAAAAAAAAAATTGTTTCTTGAAAAAAGGATTGAAAAAACACCCTCAAAACAAAACCAGTCGACGTTGGAATAACAAAAAAAAAAAAATTGTCATATTTTTGATATTTTTAAAAATAGAAATAACATTTTTTAATTTTTAAAATTCAAACATTAAAAAAAACCTAAAATTTAAGAAAAAAAAAAAATTTAAAAAATAAAAAACATTTTAAAGCTTAAAATTTAAAAATATATAGGAATAAAAAAATAAAAATTTTAATTCAAACATTAAAAAAAACCTAAAATTTAAGAAAAAAAATTAAAGATTAAAATTTCAAAATATATAGAAATAAAAAAATAAAAATATTAAATTAAAAAGAAAAACCAGTTAAAAAAAGAAAGAAATTATAAAAAATAAAATATAGAAATTAAATTTAAAAGAAAAAGAAAAAGAAAATGTTTATTAAATTAAAAAAAAAAAAATTAAATAAAAAATATAATTTAAAGAAATATATTAAATTTTGATAAATTTAAAACTTAAAAAAAAAAATTAAAAAAAAAAATTATTGAAATTAAAAGTAAAAAAATGAAAAATTAATTAAAAATAAAAAATGAAAAATTAAATACAATAAAAATATTAAATTTAAAAAAATATATATTAAAAAAGCAAATAGATTCTAAAAATTATATATATATATATATATATATATATATATATATATATATATTAGATTTTATTAAATTTAAAAAAAAATATTAATATTAAAGTCACAAATTAAATTAAAAAAAATATTAAATTTTAATAAATAAATGAATAAAAAAATAAAATTTGAAATAAAAAATAAATTTTAAATATAAAGAAAAAAAAAACATTGTTAAAATAAAAAGTTAAAAAACTTTAAAAATCAATTGAAAAATTGAAAAAAATAAATTAAAAAAATATATTAAATAAAAAATAAAATAAAAAACAAATTAATTTGAAAATATTAAGTTTAACTTTAAAAAAAAACTAATTTTAAATACACAATTTTAATTGAAATAATAAAAAAAATAAAAAATAAAAAATGTAAAAAAAATATTAAATTCAAATAAATTTAAAAAAGAAAACACAAAATATACTAAATTTTAAAAAATTAAATGAAAAAACTAAACATAAAATTTAATAATAAAAAAAAATATGAAAAAAAAAACAATTAAATAAAAAAAATACAAAATTTAATTAAAATTATTAACAAAATTTAGAAAAAGAAATGAATGAAATTAAAAAAAACAAAAAAATTAAAACAAATTAAATTTCAAATATAAAAAATTAAATTAAAAAAAATTAATTTTAAATTTTTTGAATTAAAAAAAATTAAATTAAAAAAAAAAATATTAAAAATTAAAAAAATTAAAAAAAAAATTTTTTTTTGATCGTGGTGGCGCCGCCAATCGCCCTCCCGCCCAGGTGACGGCGGAGGCCGGCTGCTAGGTGGGAGGCTGATTCCGGGAATCGCCCTGAGGCCGATTCCGAGAATCGCCCTCCCGCGGTGAGAGGCCGGGAATCGGCCTCTCGCCACGGGAGGGCGATTCCCGGAATCGGCCTCCCGCGGCGGGAGGGCGATTCCCGGAATTGGCCTCAGGGCGATTCGCGGAATCAGCCTCTCACCGTGGGAGGGTGATTCCGTGAATTAGCCTCTCGCGACGAGAGGGCAATTCTCGGAATCGGCCTCTCGCCGCGGGAGGGCGATTCCCAGAATCGGCCTCCCGCCGCGGGAGGGCGATTCCTGGAATCGGCGTCCCGTCGCGGGAGGGCGATTCCCGGAATCGGCCTTTCGCCTAGGTGGTCGCTGAGCCCAGCCACTGGGCGGGCAGGGGGCTGCATGCAGCCTCCCTACCCGCCCAGCGGCCGACCTCCGCTGGCACCTGGGTGGGAGGCCGATTGGCAGCGCCACCATGATCAAAAAATTCTTTTTATTTTTATTTTTATTTTTAATTTTTAATATTTTCTTTTTTTTAATTTGATTTTTTTATTTTTTATTTTTTTTTAAATTCAAAAAATTTAAAAATATTTTTTTTTTTAATTCAAATTTTTTATTTTAAATTTAATTTGTTTTAATTTTAATTTTTTTAATTTTGTTTTTAAATTTAATATTTTAGATGAATTATTTTTTAAAATTAAAAATTTATTCATTAAATTTATTAAATTTTAATTTAATTTATTATTATTATTTTAATATTTGAGTTTATTTGGTTTTTCATTTTTAAAATTTATAAATTGTTTCATTTAAAAAAAACAGTATTTAAATTTTTAAATTTAATTTTTTCTATTTTCTATTTTATTTTTTTTATCTAAATTTTAATTTTGTAATTTAAATTATTTTAAAATTTTCTATTTAAATTATATGGATTTTTTTAATAACTTAGAAAAAAATGTTTTTGATGTTTTTTTTTTTTTTTTTTTAAATTTTTTTGGTTACTTTTTGTTTTTTTTTCTTTAAATTATGTGTTCTTTTTTCAAATTTTGTCATTTCTTTTGATATAATTTTCGAATAATTTTGTTTTTTTTTTGTTTTTTGTTTTTTTTATTTGTTTAACTTTTTTATTTTTACGAGTTAATTTTGTTTTTTTTTACATTTTTATTGGTTTTTTTTATTGTTTTTATATATATTTTTTTATCTAAGTTTTGTGTTTTATTACCAACATGAAAATCACCACTCTAAAAAAAAAGGTTGATGCTGCATCAATACGTTTCAAAATTAGCATGAAAATCACCGCTCTAAAAAAAAAAAAGTTGATGTTGTATCAATACGTTTCAAAATTAGCATGAAAATCACTAACATTTTAAAACAAATGTTCATACTTCATAATTAAAAATATTAGAGTGTCAAAAATGTGCTAAAAAAAAAAAGGTGATTCTGCATCACCACTTTTCAAAATCGGGTGCTTTTTATGCTACCAAAAAAAAGTAGGTAACAGTGTGGTTACCCATTTCATCAGTAACAGTGTTATAGTCATTCTAGGACCAACACTTATAATGATAACCCTTCTCTACATGAATTTGTGCAATTGTATTGTTATTTTTATTATGCTCAGCTGATATATATTGCTTCTTACTACCACATAGTAGATGAGCAAACATCCACAACTAGTAATGTGTTGGAGGACAACTTGCCACATGATGTTCTCAATCAGTAGTTGGAAAGACTGCGCTATATCCACTTGAGAAACCATTGGTATCATCCAAACTTGCACATAACCTTCAACATTTTTCTGATTTGGATGCCATATGGTGATGATGTTCCATTCATCTTGTATGGAATGGTTTCGGCCAGCATGATTCATGACAGTAGAGAGAGGATCTTTGAAGATCCAATCTTCTTCTTGCCACTTGAGGGAAACCTTATTGCAGCCCAAGATCAGCAGATACTCTACACTTATCAAGAGTGGAGAGAATGACAACGTGGGGTAGGCCATTTTGTCTACCATGTTCATTTATTCAGCCCACCTACATTGCAGTAGCCAAAGGTGGAGGAGATTCTTCATGAGTTACCATTCTGAAGGGTGGCTCATTTGATATGGATGATAGCTTGGGGATGGGAGAATCACATGGGGATGATAGATCCAAATACATATCAGATCTCATGCCTCAAGAAGGCCTCTAGACAGCACATTGTTGCCTCCATTGGTATTTTACTTCTTCATGATGATAGCTATTTGGGATGGTCACCAAAAGCTAACTTACATACTCAGGAGGGGAAATTTGGAGATGTATTGATGAGACAACATCTTGTTCCTTGGAGAAATTTATCATATGAGGATCCTACAGGAGGAGGAAAGGAGGCTCTTTAGTTCTATCCTTGCAGTTACTTGAGGACAAGCAACATTTGGGAGGGGAGGACTGTAATATTCCTAAATTAGCATGCAGCTAATAGGAATATTTAATTTTGCCTTTAGCACCTAGTAGATGAATAAATGTGGAAAGAGACCCATACTTATCTTGAATAAGCATAATATCCCTCTTGATGTGAAAAGGGATCATAATAATAACTGGATATAGCACTCTCATATGTGAACACGGCATAATGAATGTGGACAAAGTCAAGTTTGACCAAGTCAACAGCATTAATGTGGGAGGAGTGGATCATCAATAAAAACAACTCAATATGAATGAGGATCAGTTTAGACAACTATATAAGAGCTGGATTGAAGACCCTTAGGTGTGAAAAGGGCTGAAACAGGTTGAAGAGGTCAACCTTGACCAAATCAAACAACGTTGTTATGGAGGAGTGGCACTGATGAAGGTACAACACAGTTTTGGAGGGAGATTCATTATGTGATGATGGAAACCCTAATGAGTGGGACCCAAGGTAAGAAGGCTCACATTGTTTATAAGGAATATGATGGCAGCCATATGGGGGTAGCTTATGAATTATATTTTGATATGTCTGTTTAGACCTTTGCTCTCTTTAGCTGTTTAGCTAAGATTGTTGGTGTTGTTTAGCACTTGGTATTCATGTTTAGGAATTCCATCTCTTCCCTTTGAGTATCTCTTGGGAGAGATCTGATCTATCATTCCCCACATCCGGCATTGGGGCCAAGCTTCAGTAATCAGCCACAACGTAGTTTCTGTAGGATATTGTGTTGTGTTGTAGGGTGTTGCAGTGGAGAGTTGAGAAACCCACTTTCTAAGTTGGTTTTGCATGGGAGGAAGGATTCCTTCTCTTGGGAGATCAGTTTGGAGGGTCCTTGAGCTGATTTCAGATCTTTGGCAGTAGGCCAATATATTTCCATCACCTACAACGTAATTTCAGCCTGGGATTACGTCATTTTGGAGGGCATCTTCATCAGGGGATCTTGTGGTTCTTTCTAAGAGTTTTCATGTGATTGAATGGTTTATCCTTTCATGGGGGAAGACCCTTGAATATATCTGCACCAGATCTACATTATTTCAGCCTTCTATACTCATGTGCTTCAGTTTTCAGTGATTATTCAATCTTAGGGCTGAAGATCACCATTTGTATTTGGGTGTATTCAAACCATTCCAAGGTTTTCTTGGATTTGTATAAAGGAGACTAGATCTAAGTTTTTGGGCCATATTGATTAATATGATATCATATATATTTGTCTCTACTATTTCTGTGTATAAACCCTCATTAGACTGCACTTTCTATTTATGCAGTAATTTCATGTTGCAGTTGTTTTGGGGTTTCAGTGTTTTTGAGCAATACTAGGTGTGGGAGGCTTGTTTACCTCACCTAAGATGATTTTTTTTTTATCTCCTCTTGGATTTAGATGTCATATTGTCAGATCTAAGGGATCCAAGGGTTGATTTTGATTTTTATAGCATATACTTCTGAAAATGCATTTTTCTTGCATGTATTGCTGAGCATTCCCATTTTGGGATATTACAATCAAATAGTGCAACAATGAAGTTTATGTCTAAGGCATGAAGATTAGAGTCTACCATTAGCTTTGCTAGACCTTTTCCTTTGATAAATTTTGTGGGTTTAATCTCCAAATCATACTCTAGCAAGGAAACAATCCATTTACCTCTACGACCTTCTGGATCATTATGTGTGAGTACTTCTTTAACAACAACATTTGGCACATAAGAAATGACATGGGAATGTAAAATGTACACTCTGAAATCCTTTAATGCTTTGAATAATGCTAAATATTGTTTTTAAATGATATTTTACTTTCAGGAAACATCTCTTATTTTTCTTCTAAAGAAAGCAATGGGTTGTTCTGTATTTTGATTTCTCTTTTGCATTAAAACAACAACAAGTGTATGCTCTGAAGCAAATGACAAATGTATGATATCAAGTGTATATTCTGGGATAATGAGAATGTGAGCATGAGATAGAGTTAACTTGACTTGATTAAATGACTTCTTCGATTCCTCATACCATTTTACTTCACTATATTTCTTCAACATGTCATTAATCTGCCTCAAATGTTCAGCAAGATTGGGAACAAATCTTCTCAGAAAATTAATTTTACCATTGAAAGATTGACTCTCCTTTTTTCTCCTAGGATAATCTAAGTTTTGAATTGATTCAAGCCTTGAAGGATCTACTCTTATGTCATATTTATATATAATATGTCGCAACAATTTACCTTCTTCCATCGAAAAAGGGCTCTTCTTTGGATTTAATGAAATACCAAACTCTCTGCATCTTTGAAAAAATGTCTTTAAATGCTACAAATGGTGTTCATATGTCTTTGAGAAAACAATTATATCATCAAGCTAAATGACCAAAAACATATCTTTTTCATTGGAAAAATCAATATCCATTGCTCTTTGAAAAGTTTCCCCTGCATTCTTCAAACCAAAAGGCATTTTGGCATACATGAAAGTACCCCAAGGTGTGGTGAAAGTTGTCTTTTCTTGATCATCTAGGTGAACAAGAATCTGTTTGTATCCTTAGTATCCATCTAACAAATAAATTCTAGATGATCCAACTACCCTTTGTAAAATGTGGTCCATTTTTGGTAGTGGATAATTATCTTTTAATAATACTTTATTCAGATTTCAAAAATCAATGCATGATCTAATTTCTCCTGTCTTCTTTCTCACAGGTACTAGATTAGACATCCAGTCTGAGAAACAGATAGGAACAATTATTTCAGCAATGAATAAATTTTTTACTTACTTCTTAATAGAAGGCAACAATTTGGAGTTCATTCTTCTAAGCTTCTAGAAAAATGGTTTTTGATCTGGCTTCAAAGTAATAATGTGTTGAATAATTATTTTATCATAGACCTTCAAGTTTGAATATTCCCAAGAAAATACCTCTGAAAATTGAGACATAAGTACTGCATACTTAGCTTTCATTTCTAGACTCAAGGATTTTGAAATCTGCAGGTCCATATTTAGCTTTTCTTAACTGCCAATATTTAGATCTTCCACTCCCACTTCTGTTGGTGACATAGTAGGCTTTCTTGCAACATCATCTTGGTAAAAATGTTCTTTCAAAGGTGCCAAACCTCTTGGAATATAATTTTCCTTAAGCTATAGTACTTGTATCTCTGTAGCATGAATTTCCTGGTCATCTATTTGGGCATTGATGAATTCTTCTTCTTTTTGCATGAAGTTACTAATTTGCTCATCATTTTGAACACTTTCCAATATTGAACATTGCTAGGGACAACAGGGTGGTGTTTGACATTTATTTTATATTTTTTTTTGGATACAGAGGAATTTTGAACATACTAGCAGAAGTGGCAAGAGAATGAGCAATAACATTATTGTTTCTAGGAATTAATGACAAAGTATATTCAGGATTTTTTTTGAGAATATCTAGGACTGCATTTCAGTAAGCTCTCATTCTAGGATGTCTGGCCTGATACTCTCCTTTGAATCACTTGATAACTAAATCAGAGTCACCATATATAGAAATTTTCTTTTCACCAAGCTTTTAAAAAAAATTTAGGCCAGCAATCAAGGCTTCATATTCAACTTCATTATTTGTGCATTCAAAAGCTATTTTGTAGGAAGACATTATAACATTTGGAGGGATGTCCAATGATTGATTTATTGGGATGTGAATCCATATTCAAATGCTGAAACCTTATTTTCCCATGGCTCCATAAAAATACATAGTCCAAAGACTATTTTCTTCATCTGGAAGGCGCAAATCAGATCGCTGATTTTTGTTTTTTGTTTGAGATACCTCTGCTCTATCCAAAATTTATGTTTTTCCGTTGTTTTCTTATTTTATTCTTGAGGAGATTTCTTTAATTCTAAAATTTTGGAATTATTTTACATAATTCTCTCTCTTCCAATTCTAAAACAGAATTTGAATTTTCTGGATTTTCTGATTTTTCTTCAATCAAAAACTCTGAAGATGCTGAGCATTCTTCATTGAATAAAATAAAAGATTCTAGATCGGTATGTACAACATGAATGGGATGATTGTTAGGCTTTTCTCTGGTACTGATCATATACTTCATCTCACTTTCTCTATAAAGTTTCCTGAATTGTCCAAAGATAGCAATTGTTGCATATGAAAAGTCAAGCTGCAATGTCCTATAAAATTTTCTCCCCGTGATCTAGAAAGTAGCATTCCATACCTAGGTGGGATGTCAGCCACAAAAACATCCATGAATAAATTCTTGGCTGTAATTTTTTCTAATGAGCTCACTAAATCCTTGATAAGACCAAGACATTTCACCCTCCCTGAATCAAATGAATAGAGATCATGGTAAGGTCTTGTGATGTCTAGTCCTAATCTGTCCATAATAGCTTTAGGCATGAGGTTGTGGGATTATCAAAAGTCAAGCATTGCATTATGAAGAATAAAATCATGGATCTTGAGACTTACGTAAAGGGGAGGAACTTCACTATCTTTTGATTTTCCACCAACATCAGGACCAAAAAGAACCTCAAGATGATCATTTCTCAAGTTAACCATATTAGATGTTTGATCAACTCTAAGCAACTTAGTAACTTGAAACTTATACTGATAATTATTCATTATATTGGTCAGAGTAATAGAGACCTTTAATTTAGAAATTTCATTTTCAAGGGAAAAATGAGCAGGATGATTATCTACCTCTTTCAGTGATGTATCTTTATTTTCAGGCGGTTCTTTGGATGGAGAATATTTCTTCTGTCCTCCTTCTTGAACTTCTTGATCTTTTCTTCGATTTTTGGTGGGTGTTTCATTAGCTTTGAGAGAGGTAGAAGAAATAGGTGCCTTTTATTTTCTTCTGTTTGGAGCAACAACTTCCTTTTGCTAAGTATTGGTTTGGGGATTCTTCTTCTTTTGATTGGCAATCAGAGGAACATTTCTACTCCTTAAACCATACTGTATTTGAACTTGGGTGAGGGAATTTTGATATCCTCTCTGATAATATTCAGTGAACATTAAGTATTTATTTGACATGCCATATTGTTGGTCTTCTGATGCACAAATTTCTACAGAATATTGATCTTCTTGATTGAGGAAGAAAGGTTGTTGATTTTCCTCAAACAAATGGTTTTCCCCAAAAATTTCTTCTTCATCATCTTCATCAGGGCCTTCAATATAATTCTGCTGGAATGGTGTTTGAACTTTTTGTTTACTTTGTGGATCCTCACCCCTCTATTCCCTTTGTTTGATCCTGTATTGGGGTTGCTTATTTTGACCCCTGAAATTGGGTTTTCTTATGGAAGGTTTAGCTTGTCGATCACCACTGGACACCTTATCCATCATTTTCTCCATAGCTTTGATCAAAGTATCAAATTTTCCTTCTGATGAAGTGGATGCTTCTTATTTTATTTTGAATCTTTTCTCTATTTTTACCTTAGGCTTTTTAATAACTATATTGGCCTCTACACTCACTGCATTTCTTTGCATTTCTTCCAAAGTTTATGGGTTTCTCTCCCTCAATTGATAGGCCATTTAGGGGTCAAAACCATCAGGATAATGGAGTAAAGAAAGACCCGGGGGAGGCTTGATATTATCAAGAATTGAATCATATATCTTGTTAAATCTAGTTGTGAATTCTTGGACAGATTCATTTGTATTCATTTTTAGTGCATTATATTCAGCTAGAATTTGAAGTGGATTGTTATTCACTTCCCATTTTTCCATGAATAAATCAATTAGCTTCTGTGAGGTACCAATTTTACCAGCTCCAAAAGAGCAAAACCATTTCTTTACTTCTCCAGAAAAAATTTGAGCAATAATATGCATCTTAGCATCATCATTGTCTATTTCTTCAAGGTCTATAAAATCAATTACTTTAGCCACATGTTGATAGGCTATGATTTTTGATTTTTCATCAAAGAGAGGTAGCCTCTAACCATAGTTTTAAGGTAGAGCAGTAAGCTGACCTGGTAGAATTAGTGGAGAAAATATGGCCATGGTTAATGGAGGAGGTGTTGGAGGTATGAATTGTGATGTGGATTGAATAAAATTTTGTAAAGGTAAAGATGGAATGAAAGGAGGAACATCTGGTGTAGCTGTATGAGAAGATGAATTAAAAGATGTACCAAAACTCTATTGTTGATATTGAAAATAGGCATTTTCAGAGGATTCTTGAAATTTGTAATATTCCTAATTTTCCACAAGATAATTGGAATATTAGAGTTCTTAATTTTCATATTTAATTAAGTAAATAAGAGGGTGGAGGGACCCACAAACCCCATAGATGAATAAAATCCACTTTTGATGTGTTTATGTGAATATTTAAAAGTTAGAACTACATTATGGAGTAGTGGAGTAACTTCTTAAATGAAGGAAGAGTGGAGATCATGGATCTTTAATGTAAAATCATGAGGATCTTGGAGGAGGTCAACTAATATCATAATGCATTCAAAGTAAGATCATAAAGCACTTATGATGAGATAGTGGAGGAAGTGGTGCATCTAATGCACACATGATGGAGAGAGTGGGGGAAGTGGAGCAAGTGGTGCATCTAATACACACATGATGGAGACCATGGAGAGACAACATAGTCTTCATGGAGGCTAGTGGCCACATGTACAACACAGTTATGACATGGGTCAGGGCTATGGAAGGCTCACAATCTATATAATGAAGATGAAGGCACAATAGAAGGTAGGATTGTATTATTATTTATGATATGTTTAGATCTAGATTTGTTGGTTGACATTTCTATGCACTCTTATGTTGTTTAGATAAGTTTGCAATTTTGTTTAGCACAGGGTGTTTCCGAGCGGAAATCCCAACCTTACCTATGGGTGACTTCAAGTTCCTACTCTAGGAAGGTTTCTATTGAGTTCCATTCATCATCAGAAATTGGTGCCATCTTCATACCATTCTCATATTCTCATTCAGCCACAGGAATAACGTATTCCTGCATCAGGGTTTGAGAGTTGGTGGTTGTTTCTAGCATTTCAACTAGGAAATCGGTGGAGGATTCATCCTTTCACCTTGTGCTTCAAGATCAGTCTTCTAGGAGCTGTATATTTATATCCGGCATTTAGGCCAACATTTCATACCTCCTTGCAGCAACAATTCCCCAAGGTATTGCGTAGTCCAGTCCTGCATATCTATTGGAGGAAGGAAGTTTCCAGTATTTCAACTGGAAATCCTATGAGGGGCCATCTCCTCACTTTTCATTCACTGTTTCCATCATTCCAGAGCTAATTTGACATATCCAGCAGTAGGATATTGAGCCTCCCTCTCTGACAGCACATTTTTCTAAAGTTCTTGAGTGATCAACATCCACATCTAGTGGAGGAGATTGGATGAGCTAGATCTTGAGCTTTTAGCCCAAGGATCTAGTGAAGGGATCAACCCTTCAAGCATAGATCTAATTTTGTATCATATTTCAGCCATCCTTTTGTCATATCTAGCATTAGATCTTCATACCCAGTAGTGTATATGTGCAAGCCCTAAGAGGGTGATTTTCCTAGATTTCTAGATCTAGAAATCCCTTTCTAGGTTATCTTGGGTATCCATCATAGAGCCTAGATCAATATTTTCAGCATCATTGGAGCTCCCAAACTGCCTATATATACATTTATATTTTGTCAAAAATTCAAATCCTAGCATTTGCAGCAGGGATAACGTAGTTTTCTTTCCAGCAGTCTGGCAGTTACGTAGTCCCTCTTGTGGGATCATTTTAGGGTCATTCTACGCCATCTCTTTGGCTTGAGTGTCTCATATTTTGAGCACTATTGTACTGGTTTATCCACCTACTCTTAATAAAATTGCCCAGCTATTCTGCACACTCATCTATTGTGTTTTAGTATTACTACATTCTCCCTTTTGGGATATTACAGTGGTATCAGAGCATGATCTTTGGCTCAGCTTGTGGACACTTCATCTTTTGCATCAAAAGAGGAAGCAGATAGTAGAGATCTACCATGAAGGAGGATTGCAATTTTTCCCGTCTTCTCTTTAGATATTTGCAAGGTATCTCCAAGGAGGTCAATCAAATGAAGAGAGAGAGGAAAATGAAGGATCCAATAATATTTCAAGAAGAGGAAGGTCCAAGCACTTCCTATCAGAATGAGAAGCAACCAAAGAAGCAAAGAGATTCACATCATTCTATTAGATCCACTTTCTTTGATAAGAGAGAGGACTGGTATGAATATGAAGGAGAATTGGGGCATGAGACCCTATGTAAATATTTTTCTAAGTACAAAGCAGAGCCTAGAGCTTTCAAGGAGAATCTAACTCTCCAATAGTTCTTGCAACTCAAAGAGGAGAGGACACCCCAAAGCAACAATAGAATAAAGAGGTATAGATTATTCTTGCCTACATTTGATGGGTCTCCCACAAGCACATTGAGGGATTGGATGGAAGAGTTAGATACATTCTTTCTGAAATATCCTATAGTAGAAAGAGAGGCTGTGGAGTTTGCAGCGCTGCACCTAGAAGGTGAAGCAAGGGATTAGTGGTTCAGTCACTTGTCACACATGAGAGTTTTTGCTTATGCATATTTCATCCAAAGATTGAAGAATAAATTTGTTAGAAAGAAATCAGAGACATCTCACATAGAGACATCTCCCATCATTGAGGAGATAGTACATGAAGAGCCCAATGAATATGTCCTCATTATGACTCAGGAGGAGGAGCCTATACCACCACCATCAGCTGCATATGTACTTACATCAGGAGGAGGATCACTTTCATATTTTCAAGATGGTCTTGAGCTCTTGAAATTTGGAGCCACATGCATGATTCATGAAATGCATGAGGAGGAGGTAGATACCAATGCTGGTACAATTGAAGAGATTCAACCATCATCATAACTAGTAGTTGGAGAGGCCATTGCACTGGTTGGAGGAAATCTTGTAGATGTGCAAGATGTTCCTAAGATTCATCTTATCCAAGGTTTTCACATACTTTCATCTCATATTATTTCAGTACCTCATATTGAGGTTTTTGAGACCATTCCATTAGGACAAGTGCATAACCAAGGATTAGAGCACCTTGCTGATTTGGAGCAACAAATTATCACTACACAGAGGAACCTTGATTTGATCAAGGAACTTATCTATAGTTATCCCAGTTTGTCATGGTTTAGCTACACCCAACACTTTGTGTTGAAGTGTGGAATTTCAGAATATGGGAGGAGCACAATCCTATTCAGTACAGTTCCAAACTATGATTTTAGCATTGTATGTAGCCATGAGGCAACATATGTATCAGCATGCATATCTACAACATTGTCACTTAGCAGTAATGATGATGAGAGGGCCCCATTATTCTTGGAGAACTCTGAAGGTAGCTTCACTCATGAAGCACTGGATGGGCAGATGATAGATGGTGGACATCGTGTGATGGAGAGAAATTTCCATTTCAAGATGAAGTTTCCTTGATGAGAATCTCATAGCTCAAAGAGGAATATCTACCTATATCATGTATGTAGTCTTATGGTTTCCAATGGGACAATGACGAGAGGATATCATGGAGAGAGCTCAATGGAGGTGCACTTCAACATTTCATGAAGTGTAAAGCTATTTAGATGGAGGATGTTGGTATTCAACAATGGGTGGATACCAAGGTTGATCTTGGCATGATTCATCATCCACATTGGGATGAATGGATCCAGATGAGGAGCAAGAGGTTTCCTACCTTCCTGTAGATCTATGATACCAAGTGTTAGCACTCGAATTGGACCCCAGGTTGAAAAGGGAAAAATGGGGTAACAACTAAACCACACTCAGCTTGGTAGCTAGCCCTACAAGGACAACAGAGGGCTCTCTCCGTGAAAGGATATTCAATAAAGTGCAATAATAATTTGATATTAGGCTAGGTAAAATGATGGGGAATTTTTTTTAATAAATGAATGAAATTTTTTAGGGATGTGTGGGATATAAAAGGGACAATTGGGACTGGGGAATTAAATTAGGACACAGGGTATTTCATGGGGCAAGATAGGCAGGAAAATTTAGCAATTAAAGTTTAATAAATATGGGATGGAAATACTGGTGAGGAGCTGAAAAGGGCACAATAAATGGATCCTTTTCAAATAGAAGAAAAAACACAGAGTATGAATGTTTTCCCAAGGAAGAGCATATAAAATGGATTCTACCTTTCTATCTTGAAAGCATTCAAAAGGAAATGTTTATGGATGAGTGGTGAAACATAAAAATTTACATATGAAACAAAGGAGAGAAAAAAATGCTAAATCTCATACCACATGGATCCCACAAATCAGAGATAAATCATCTTATTAATTCCCTGTCAAACTGTACAATGGAGTGCAGAGCTTTCTTCCACACTATTCCCCTACTTTTGAGTTACAGACTGCTTTACAAAATGATTACAATTACAATAAATAATATGAAATGTGGGAACATAGATCCATGAAAAGAGGGAGTTGTTTAACAACTCAGAACTGAAATCTGAATATGGCAAAGAGAACCAACAATTTTCCTCTGAAAACAAGGAACAACAATACATTTTAACCCTTTGAAAATTCGTTGTTATACTGAATGAAGGAAAAATAGGCAATCCGGAAACAGATTTCCTATTTTGCTGTTGTTTGAAAAACTTTGTTTTTAACATAAGATTTCTCGGCCTTTTGACTTTCGTTGTGCTTTCCGTTATTTGTTTGAAGAACTGACATTTTAATAAAATGTTGTCGAAATAAAACTGAAATGAAGTTGTGCTTTTGGTGAAGGGAAAAAAAATTAATTTTGAATGGAAAAGGGAAGGGAAAGGAGGTGGGGACCATATTATAATCGCAATCACAAAGTCGTGGAGGTGGGACATGATATGATATAAACCACTGTAATATTGTAAGTGGCGTGCCATCGCAATCGGTGATCGGAGGGATATGAAGGATGACCAAAATTTTTCCAATACGATTGGGAATGGGGAGCGAGGGGAAAAACCTTTGTAATAATGAAATAAAAAAATATTGAGTTTAACAAAGGAAATAGCCCTTTATATTATAAATGGGCGGAAGATGTATGGTGGGCTCGGGATATATTAATAATCGCAATCAGGATTGGGATCAGGAGCTTCGGGGCAGAATATAACATATAACGATTCTTCCGATGCGATGGGAGAAATATTTGAATAAAACATAATTTGACTTAACAAAAGGAAAGGGCCTTTTTTTATTATGCGCAGGCGGAGAATATTAAATGGTGGGACCGGGGCCAATCGGCATCAGGAGATCGGAGGAGGGCAGGGGGAAAAAGTTTATGACTACGCCGATTGGGATGGTTTGATTGGCTATGAGCCGTCAGATCGGGTCAACAAATCGACGGTGGGGATGTTTTCAGGCGGGTTTGATCGGGGGATATTACAATCGGGAGTCTTAATTGAATCGCATCGAAAGTTTGGCAAAGGGCCAATCGGGGCAGACTTTAAAATGTTGCGATTTGCGATGGGAAAGTCGGGACTTGTTTTGTGTCGGGTTTATATAATATAAACCTTAAAAATCTTTATCATAAGGTTTAAAAGCGTGGAGGGGAAGTGGTTTGGAACGGCGGGGGAGGATTTATAATAATAAACTTTGAATTGTTTATTATGAAGTTTTAAAGAGTGTGGTGGGGAAGTGGTTTGAAAAAAATCACATATTTTTTTTAAAATAATTTTATAATGCGATTTTATAGTCGGAGGGAGGAAAAAGGGATTTTATAAGGAAAAAATTAAACTTTAAACATAAAGTTTAAGGGAAAATGGGAAATAGGGATTATTTGAGGATATAGGGGACTTTTACTTCACTTAAGCATAAATTTCAATCCTTAAGTCAGTTTTAAGAGTGTAATATACCGTTGGAAAGCTCTTTCCAGGCTCTTTCTGATGGATTTCCTTGGAAGATGATTTGGCGCTGAACATGCTGTGGAAAACTTCTCTGAAGGCAGGGTGATGACTTTGTGGAGATGGCAGCTTCTGAAATGTGACTTATTACATATGATGACATAAAATTACATAATGAATGATAATAAAGGAAAAATATTATGTTTTCACCTCAAAACATGGGTTTGAGGTGAAAATTACATCAAACTAAATAAAATATATCTTTTATCTTCCAGGGGCTGGGATTTTTAGTTTATTGACTTCCTCATGACCTTGTTGATATTTATTGACATTTGACTCATTAATTTGACCATGCTGAGACCCTAGAAACTAATGAGACCCATCCTATGAACTACTGACATGATTTTGAGAATGAAAGTGACTAATTACTGAAGACCATAGAGAGGAGAATCTACAAGTACCTCATGAGGGAAAATTGATGAAAAATTACTACCATCAATGAATCCATGACCTAGCAGAATGGTGAAATTTATTCGGTGTGAGACTCCTGATATGCCAATGCAAAAGAGCAGTTTTGATCACTGATGGCAATATGACTAGACTGACACTAACATTGGCTCCAATGGGGATGGTAGCTCCTTGGAGGTGCCAAGAACATTGTTTTACAAGTAGCCTTATCCATTGGGCATGGAGTCAAAAAACTAAAAACTGACACGATGCAGACTGACTCTGACTCAAGACTAAGACTAAAAACTGAAATAAAACCAAACCATACACATATCATCCAAGTTTTATAGCCTTCACCTCAGGCCCCAAAATTCAATGACTGTGTACTTGAACTCTGATAAAAAATAACATGGTATATACAATGAATATGACATAGATTCTGATCCTTAGTCTTCAACAGTGGTAGTTCTTCAAAAGCCTACCATTTACTGCTCCTCCAGGACAACCTTGGCCATCCATTTCTAAAAGCAAGAAGGCATTCTGTCCCCTGTATGCTGAAATTCTGTATGGCCCTTTCCAAAGGTTGTCAAACTTACCGTGCTTCCCTTTGTCTTCATTCCTTGCATCCCATTTCAACACTACATCATCCAGCTGAAAATTTTCTACTTTAGTCTTTCGGTCATAGATATTTTTAATCTTCTCCTGCAACTGAATTGCATTCTATGACACTTCTTCTCTTGTTTGCTGAAGGTGGATCATCTGATTGATCCTTCACTGATTGTCATCGTCCTCGCTGCCAACTTCTTGCAATAATCTCATAACTGGGACTGTAAGAGATGTGGGAAAGACAGCATCAGTTCCATAAACTAATTCAAAAGGCGACATACCTATTGATTTATTACTGCTAACTCTGTCTGCCCACAATGTGTTGATGAGCTTTCGGTGCCAATTTATTTTGATTACCTCCATCATTTTCTTAATTATATTTATCAGCGATTTGTTCGATGACTCTGCCAGGCCATTTCCTTGTGGATAATACACAGTGGAATGGCCTAATGTGATATTGTATTTGTCACAGAAATCGACCATCTTCTTGGATCGGAATGCTGATGTGTTATCTGTTACAATTTTACATGGGCAGCCAAAACGAGATAAAATATTCGATTCAAGGAATTGAATAATTATCGTGTCAATTGCTTGCCTCGCTGGGACGACCTCGATCCATTTCGTAAAGAAATATTTCCCTGTCAATATCCATCGGTTCTGTGCTGAGGATGCAGAATGTACTTCTCCTATGAAATCGAGTCCCCACTACTGAAAGGGCGCGTTCACTGAAACTGGTTTCAAAGGGAGTGGAAGAAATTTCTTCTTCCCTTGGAATATTTTGCATTCATGAAAATTTATCACTATTTTGTATAAATCAGAAAACAACATGGGCCAATAATACCCTGCTCTCAATACCTTATTAGCTTTAGTCTTCCAAAACAAGTGACCGCCAAAATCACCTTTGTGGAAATCGTGCATTACCTTCTGCGCCTCTTCTTCAACCAAACAATTGAGAAGAACACCTCCTGGGTCCTTCCAATACAGAGCATTGTCCAAAATACAATATTTTTCATATTTAAGTTTCAAAGATCTACCTTTACTCTTAGACATTCCTGTCAGAGGTGACAGATGTTGAAGGACATAAACAATATCTGGATACCACGGGGACTGCAGAAAAATATCTGAAATAGGAACCTGCAAACCTTCATCTTCATCTTATGCTACTGCAGTTATGAGGTTTATATCTAAGGAACGCAGATTTGATCAGGCCATCAATTTTTCCAAGCCTTGGCCTTTGATCAAATTCATGGGCTTGATCTCCAAATCATACTCCAACATAGCTGCTATCCATTTACCTCTTCGACCTTCTGGATCAGTTTACATCAAGACATCCTTCACTGCTGCGTTAGGGACATATGCTATAGTATGTGAATGCAGAATATAGACCCTGAAATCCTTCAATGCCTTTATAAGAGCCAATGCTTGTTTTTCAATAATATTATACCTTAAAGCAGCATCTCTAATAGTCCTACTGAAAAAGGCAATTGGCTTTTCTACTTCATCTTTCTTTTGCATTAAAACAATAGCCATAGTATGCTTCGATGCAAATGAAAATATGATAAAATCTTGAGTATAGTCGGGACTGATCAAAACTGGGGCATTGGAAAAAGAAAACTTTACCAGATTGAATGACTTGATAGCCTCCTCACTCCATTTAACAGTGATGTCCTTCTTCAACATATTGGTCATTTCTCTCAAATGTTTAGCCAAGTTAGGTATAAATCTGCGCAAAAAATTCATCTTACCATTGAAGGCCTGAATCTCTTTCTTATTTCGTGGAATATCTATGAGCTGAATTGCCTCCACTCTAGCTGGATCAATGCAGATGCCATCTTTAGAGATGATATGCCCCAACAGTTAACCTTCATCCATGGCAAAGAGACTCTTTTTTGGATTGAGATAAATCCCAAAAATTTCTGCAACGCTGAAAAAAAAAGTCTCAAATGGTGCAAATGCTCATCATCTGATCCTGAAAACACTGTCAAATCATCCAAATAAACAACAAGAAAAACTTCTTTTTCATTTGCAAAAGCAATGTCCATTGCACGCTGGAAAGTAGCTCCAGTGTTCTTCAGTCTAAATGGCATTTTAGCATACTGGAAGGTTTTATAGGGTGTTGTGAAGGCAGTTTTATCTTGGTCCTTCTCATGCACCAAGATCTGGTTGTAGCCTGAGTAGCCATCAAGTAGTGACATCCTGGATGCTCCAACTACTCTCTGCAGAATATGGTCCATCTTTGGAAGTGGATAATTATCCTTTAAGTATGCCTTATTCAAGTTCCGAAAATCTATACACAATCTTATCTCTCCTGTCTTCTTACACACCGGGACCAAATTTGAAATCCAGTCAGAAAATCTAATGGGAACTATGATACCTTCTTTGTACAACCTGTTTACCTCTTTTTTTGTGGATGGCAGCAGCTTCAGATTGATTCTTCTCAGCTTCTGTCTGAAAGGCTTTTGATCCGACTTGATAGGAATAGTATGATGGATTATGTTCTTATCATACACTTTCAAATCTAAATAATCCCATGCAAACACATCAGAAAATTCAGAATGCAACTTAACATACTTCTCCTTTACCTCAGGGGAAAATTCCTTTGACAACTTCACAAACTTGGGCTTGTCAGGTGTTCCAAGATTCACATCTTCAACTCCTTTCTCGGTGGGCACCAAGCTTGGTTTCTTTGCAACATCATCCTGATCAAAAATATCCTCTAGAGGTATGAGACCTCTAGGAATTACATTATCTTTTAGCTGCAATATGTCCATCTGGTTTGCTTCCAATTCTTGATCATTAACCTCATACTCACCTTCTATTGGAGTGTCTTTGAATTTTCCATCACCCTGCAAAAATGCATTAATCTCATTATCATCCCAAAATACTTGCCAATACCTCAAGTTGTCCAAAACAGTGGGCCTATGTTTGAAATAAATCTCAAACTTGTTGCTGGAGTTCATCAGAATCTTCAAATTACTTGCTGTAGTGGCAAGAGAATCAACAATAATATTCTGCATCCTGGGTACTACTGTGAAGGTGTACTTTGGGGTGTCTTCAAGATATCCAAGACTGTATTTTTGTATGCCCTCAATCTCAAATGCTTTTCTTGGTACTTTCCTTTCACCTGTTTGATTATCAATTCGGAGTCGCCATACACAGAAATCCTTTTTGCATTCAAATTCTTCAAAATTTTGAGACCTGCAATCAAAGCCTCATATTCTGCTTCATTGTTAGAGCAATCAAAAGCCAACTTATAAGCACATAATCTAACATTGCTGGGAACCTTTTCAGGCTGGAAAATAGGGATCCTAATCCATATTCCAATAACAGCTCCATCCTTACCAACAGCTCCATCAAAATCCATACTCCACAGGCCTTCTTCTTCTTCTTGTAGATGATGGAATTTTGTTTCTTTTTCTTCTTTACCTTGGCTGATTTCTGGCTGTTCACTGTCCTTTTGTTGCTGGCAGGTAGGAGGCTCAGAAGTGCTTGTTGCTTTTTCTTTTTCCTGTTTGAGGACTTCCCTGAAATTCTTTGAAATCTTAGGTATTTCATCGACTTGTACCAACTGAACATTCTCATCATTTAAACCACCATCTAAATACAAGACAAAGGACTCTAAATATATGTGGACAACATTAATGGGATGGTTTACTGGCTTTTCTTTGCTAGTAATCATAGATTTCATTTTCTTTTCCCTATATAGCTTTCTCAACTGGAAAAACACAGGGATAGTGGCATAAGAGAAGTCAATTTGCATGGTTCCTTTAAGTTTTTCACCCCAAGACCTAGATAGGATAATTCCAAATTGTGGTGGGACATCAGCAACAACTACATCCATCAAGACATTTTTGGCTGGGATTTGATCTAAAGACACTACCAAGTCTTTGATAAGACCAATACAATGGACCCTACTTGAGTCAAAAGAATACAAAACATGGTATTTTTGAGTAATATCAAGGCCTAGATTCTCCATGACAGCTTTGGGCATCAAATTATGTGAGGCTCCGGAGTCCAACATAGCATTATGCAAGATAAACTCATGTACTCTAAGACTTAGGTAAAAGGGAGGGACTTCATTTTCTTCAGATTCTTTTGTGGCCGGACCAAAAATAAGTTCAGGTTAGTCATCTTCTACATTAACCATATCAGAAACAGAGTCTATTTGCAAGACTTTAGACACCTGACTTTTATATGCACTATTCTTCACCAACTCAGTCAGGGGCATAGATACTTTCAGTTTATAAATTTAATTTTCTAAATTAAAGGAGGGATATTTTTCTACTTCTTTAATGGGAGGGTCTTTCTTCTTTGTTTTCTCCTTTACTGTGCTCTGCTGGTTCTTTTCATTTGTGGTATTAGTAGCTACAGGTGCTTTGCTGGAGGAAGGATCGGCCAGCTCTTTTCCTTTCTTCTGTGCATCGTTCTTCATTTGGAGCTCTTTTCTCTTTTGAATGGGACTGATCGTAACATCCCTATTCCTTAAGGAGTACTGCCTTTGCTAAGCTGATAGAGCATTCATATACCCTCTCTGGTAATCATCGGACTCTTCTTCCAACACTGTGTCATTGGAAAAAATGAAATTTTGGTCTTTTTGAATGTCTGGAGTCGCCACTATGTATTCTTCGTCTTCTGTGAGGAATATTGGCGCACCATTAGCTGTGAAAAAGTGATTGGCCTCAATCATAGGATCATCGTCCTCTGAGTCTGTCCCTTGCACGTAGTTCTTCTGTAATGGTGTTTTAATATGCTGTTGTGGTGGCGCTTGGTCTTGTGTTCTTTGTTCTCTCTGCTTGATTCTGAATTGGGGCTGTTGTCCTCTGAAATTTGGATTTCTTATTTGAGGTTCAGGTTTGTCTGAAATGGTAAATCTATAACCATCTTCTCCACTGTTCTGATCAGAGTGTCCATTTTGCTGTCTGAAGGAGATGCCTCCTCTTTCACTGTGACCCTTTTCTCAGCTCTGGCTCGTGCTCTTTTAGCCAACAGATTGGCTTCAATGCTTACTACTATCTTCTGCATGTCCTCAAGTGAAGACGGGTCTCTTTCACGCAGCTGATATGCCATATTGGCATCAAAACCATCTAGAAACTTAAGAAATTCTAATCCCACGAGAGGCTTCAGGTTAGCAGGAATAGCATTATATACAACATTAAATCTTAAAAAATAGTCTTGCACAGTTTCACCCACATTTATTTTAATATTCTCATATTCAGACATAATTTGGAGTGGGTTCTTTTTTACCTCCCACCGGTCTAAAAACTATGTGCGTAACTCATGTAAACTACAAATTGAGCCTGCTGGTAAGGCTCTGAACCACTTTCTAACTTCACCTCCGAAGCTTTGAACAAACAATCTAGTAGTTACATTCTCTGCCTCTACCCCATGTAAATAAAAAAAGTCATTCATTTTATCAACATGCTGCTGGGCTGTAGTAATTTGAGTGGCATCGAATATAGGAATTTTACTTTGATAGTCAGTAGGCATATAATTGAGAACCTGAGGTAAGACCAGGGGTGCATACCAGGCAACCATGACTCTGGGTGGATTTACAACAGTATTTATATTACTGGGATTTAAGGGAGGTGTTGATGGAGGAGATGACAAATGAGAGTTGACTGATGGGAATGCTGATGAATTGGGAGGAGGAAATGTTGTTCTTGATGATTCTGAAGGCTTAGGAATATTAGTTACAGTGATGAACTGAGGAGAATTCAAAATGTAATCGTCAATGGAGGAGTTTGCTCTTTGGAATTCAATATCTACAAGGAACTCAGGATCTACAACTGTATCATCAATGTCATTTTTAGACTTATTTCTAAATAAAGAAAGCTCAAATTTCTCTTCAAATGAAATATCTTCTACAAAAAACCACTCACTGGGCCAAGTATGGGATCTTAAAATAGATCTGGGACTTAGTGATCCTTCTTGTCTTCTGACAATTCTTGGGATAAGATTTGGATTTTCAAACATAGGGGGAGGATTTGGATCTAGATTAGCCCTTGTGTATCTTCTTGAAGCCAGCGTGTGTAAATTTCTACTGTACAAAATTTATTTCAGCCTAAAAGACTCTAAAAAATATTTTCCAGAATCGAGGAATTTGCAAGAAAAATTTTACTGGGGTGATCTGACCTTTATGTTCTGATAGCATAAATGTATTATAACTGAAGAATAGTGGCTATAGTTATATTTCCTTCCCAAAGCGTTGTAACAATATTCGCTTTATAATGGTATCTCAAACCTTCTCAAGAAAATATATGATATAAGGGAATACGCTCAAAAGAATATTTAAGTGACTTTACCCAGTCGTAATATCAAAACTTTATAACAATTGCACGATCCTTTTAAATCTTTCGAACTTATATGATTTTTATCAACGCGACATATATTTTATTTCAGCAGGGGCCCACGCATCTGTATTCCACTTTTTTATTAATAAAATAAATATATAATAACATAAAACCACATCGTAGTACCTTGATTTATTGCCCATGCTTCTAGGTGCGCGATTGTCGCCAGATCAAAGGTGCTTCAGATCGAATGATTCTCGTGGATATCGCATTTTTTTTACAGCAAAAGTTTAACAGCTGAGAGCCGCGTGAAATGGGTGGTTTTAGGGAGATGACGTGCCTTAATCTCACTGGATCGCGTTTTTTGGAAGTAGTTTCACCCTTGGGGAAAAAGTGGCGTGAAATGAGTGGTTTTGGTTTCCAAAACCCACCAGTGGTAAATCAAACTGAACTTTGACTTCATGCTTTTGACCATGGTTAAGCACTTTAACTCCTTGCATTAACTCACTGCTGGGTCCCACTAATATTATTTCTCCGTCAGCAATAAAACTAAGCTTTTTACTTTAACCACAGAGATTTGTAAAGAACGGTTGCGTTTTGTATAACCAAGGTTTAACCTTAGCCAAAGGTTTTAATACTTCTTTATTGACACGGCCCGAATATGATTCACTCTTCTACAGCACTTCTGTTTCGATATTTCTTCAAAAAAAAATAAACACAGTCAATTCAAATGTTGAGAATATGTGCTCGCAGATAGTCAGATCGACGTTCCCCAATATGGTCGCCAGAGATGTTAGCACCCGAATTGGACCCCAGGCTGAAAAGGGCAAAACAAGGTAACAACTAAACCACGCTCAGCCTTATAGATAGCCCTACAAGGACAGGAGAGGGCTCTCTTTGTGAAAGGATATTCAATAAAGTGCAATAATAATTTGATATTAGGCTAGGTAAAATGATGGGGAAAATTTTTTAATAAATGAATGAAATTTTTCAGGGATGTGTGGGATATAAAAGGGACAGTTGGAACTGGGGAATTAAATAAGGACACAGGGTATTTCATGGGGCAATATAGATAGGAAACTTTATCAATTAAATTTTAATAAAGATGGGATGGAAAGACTGGTGAGGAGCTGAAAAGGGCACAATAAATGGATCCTTTTCAAACATAAGAAGAAACACAGAGTATGAATTTTTTCCCAAGGTAGAGCATATAAAATGGATTCTACCTTTCTATCTTGAAAGCATTCAAAAGGAAATTTTTATGGATGAGAGGTGAAACATAACAATTTACATATGAAACAAAGGAAGGAAACAAATGCTAAATCTCATACCACATGGGTCCCACAAATCAAAGCTGCATCATCTTATTAATTCCCTGTCAAACTGTACAATGGAGCGCAAAGCTTTCTTCCACACTATTCCCCTACTTTTGAGTTACAGACTTCTTTAAAAAATGAATTACAATTACAATAAATAAGCTAAAATGTGGGAAGATAGATCCATGAAAAGAGGGAGTTGTTTAACAACTCATAACTGAAATCTGAATATGGCAAAGAGAACCAACAATTTTCCTCTGAAAACAAGGAACAAAAATACATTTTAACCTTTGAAAATTCGCTGTTATACTGAATGAAGGAAAAATAGGCAATCCGGAAACAGATTTCCTATTTTGCTGCTGTTTGAAAAACTTTTTCTTTAACATAAGCTTTCTCGGTCTTTTGACTTTCACTGTGCTTTCCGTTATTTGTTTGAAGAACTGACATTTTAATAAAATGTTGTCGAAATAAAACTAAAATAAAGTTATGCTTTCGGTGAAGGGAAAAAATTTAATTTTGAATGGAAAATCGAAGGGAAAGGAGGTGGGGACCATATTATAATTGCAATCGTAAAGTCATGGAGGTGGGACATGATATGATATAAACCATTGTAATATTATAAGTGGCGTGCCATCACAATCGGCAATCAAAGGGATAGGAAGGATGACCAAAAATTTTCCGATGCGATTGGGAATGGGGAGCGAGGGGAAAAACCTTTGTAATAACAAAATAAAACAATATTGAGTTTAACAAAGGAAATAGCCCTTTATATTATAAACGGGCGGAATATGTATGGTGGGCCTGGGATATATGAATAATCGTAATCGAGATCGGGATTGGGAGCTTCGGGGCGGAATATAAGATATAACGATTCTTCTGATGCGATAGGAGAAATATTTGAATAAAACATAATTTGATTTAACAAAAGGAAAGGGCCTTTTTTATTATGCGCGGGAGGAGAATATTGAATGGTGGGACCGGGGCCAATCAGCATTGGGAGATCAGAGGAGGTCGGAGGGAACAATTTTATGACTGCGCCAATTGGGATGGTCCGATTGGCTATGAGCCGTCAGATCGGGTCAACAAATCGATGATGGGGATGTTTTCGGGCAGGTTTGATCGGGGGATATTACAATCGGGAGTCTTAATTGAATCATGTTGGAATTTTGGCAAAGGGCCAATCGGGGCGGACTTTAAAATGTTGCGATTTGCAATGGGAAGGTCGGGACTTGTTTTATGCAGGGTTTATATAATATCAACCTTAAAAATATTTATCATAAGGTTTAAAAGCGTGGAGGGGAAGTGGTTTGGAACGACGGGGAAGGTTTTATAATAATAAACTTTGAATTGTTTATTATAAATTTTTAAAGAGTGTGGTGGGGAAGTGGTTTGGAACAAATCGCATATTTGTTTTCAATAATTTTATAATGCGATTTTATAATCGGAGGGAGGAAAAAGGGATTTTATAAGGAAAAAATTAAACTTTAAACATAAAGTTTAAGGGAAAATGGGAAATAGGGATTATTTAAGGATATAGGGGACTTTTACTTCACCTAAGCATAAATTTCAATCCAGAAGTCTGTTTTCAGAGTGTAATATACTGTTGGAAAGCTCTTTCCAGGCTCTTTCTGATGGATTTTCTTGGAAGATGATTTGGTGCTGAACATGCTATGGAAAACTGATCTGAAGGCAGGGTGATGACTTTGTGGAGATGGCAGCTTTTGAAATGTGACTTATTACATATGATGACATAAAATTACATAATGAATGATAATAAAGGAAAATATCATGTTTTCACCTCAAAACATGGTTTTGAGGTGAAAATTACATCAAACTGAATAAAATATATCTTTGATCTTCCAGGTTCTGTGATTTTGAGTTTATTGACCTCCTCATGACCTTGCTAATTTTTATTGACATTTGACTCATTAATTTGACCATGGTGAGACCATAGAAGCTGATGAGACCCATCCTATGACCTACTGACATGATTTTGAGAATGAAAGTGACTAATGACTGAAGACCATAGAGAGGAGAATCAACAAGTACCTCATGAGGGAAAACTGATGAAAAATTACTACCATCAATGAATCCATGACCTAGCAGAATGGTGAAATTTATTCGGTATGAGACTCCTGATATGCCAACGCAAAAGAACAGTTTTGATCACTGATGGAAGTATGACTAGACTGACACTAACACCAAGCAGAAAAAAGCATCGCTGCACTAGTTGCTTTTGGGTGAGTATGGATACTACCCAACATATCACATATCTAGGATCCATGTCATGTATATCAATGATGACATGCAACATCAAGAGGCATGGCTGCGCTGGTTGTTGATGAGAGAGTTTGGACACCTCATGATGTATCTTATGTCCATGTATTTGATTTTTTTTGGGATATGTCTCATGTCTTTACATGTATTTATGTTTGGGATATATCTCATGTTCATGTATGTACTTGGGTTTGAGGCGAGACATAACTCTCAGATGATGTGGCATGAAGGAGCTTATTTATATTGTTCTGATGAGATATTTCACATGACCATTATTATTTTGTTGCTCCATGACTTGCATCATGATGATGTAAGATGGCAACGAGAATCCTTGTTGCTTTGGTTACTATTGGGAGAGTATGGGTTGATTTATTCCCATACATTGCATGATATTGATGGAGGATGGCAACAACAAGCCTTACATCATTGGCTTCTATTGGGGGATTATGGTCATTGTACTTGGTATGATTATGATGTGATGGGGCAGCCAAATGCCTTACTATGGTGGCTTCTCTTGAGATAATATGGCCACTACATTTTGTACAATGATTATGTGGTGTGGCAGCAAGAGGCATTGCTGCGATAGATTCTATTGAGAGAGTATGGTTCACTTACTTGTTTTCATGATGATCTAGCATGGTAGCAGAAGGCTTTGCTACGATGGTTGCTATTGGGAGAATATGGTTTGACATTTTTCATGTTCATCCATATGTCTCTACTTCTTGTTTTTCACTATGTTGATGTTATTTTTGGATCCTACATGGAAAAAATGGCTGATGATGAGAGCATTGATAGATTCAATCTACTCTTGTATCATGGGTTGGAGAGATAGTTCATGAGTTGGGACTTTCCACTTTGGAAAGGAACCACTTCATTTCATGTATCTCATGTATAGAGGATATCTTTGGACATCATATGGCTGCCACTTGGAGATTCTTTGATGAGGAGAGGCATCTAAATTTTTAGTTGGAGGCTATTCACATTCTAGAGAGGCAGCTTTGGATTTGGGCATGCATTACATATTATGGCAGATGGGGAGGCCTTCCATATGAGGATTCCATTTGGAGGGAGGATTTTTTTTGTAGCATCCACTTTTGTAGTTTCTTGAGGACAAGAAACATTTTGGCGGGGAGGACTGTAATATTCCCAATTTTCCACAAGATAATTGGAATATTAAAGTTCTTAATTTTCATAGTTAATTAAGTAAATAAGAGGGTGGAGGGACCACAAACCCCATAGATGAATAAAATCCACTTTTGATGTGTGTATGTGAATATTTTAGAGTTATATCTACATTATGGAGTAGTGGAGCAACTTCTTAAATGAAGGAAGAGTGGAGATCATGGATCTTTAATGTAAAATCATGAGTATCTTGGAGGAGGTCAAATAAGATCACAGTGCATTAAAAGTAAGATATAAATCACTTATGATGAGATAGTGGAGGAAGTGGTGCATCTAACGCACACATGATGGAGAGAGTGGGAATTAAATGCAGACATGATGGAGATCATGGAGAGACATCGCAGTCTTCATGGAGGCTAGTGGCCACATGTACAACACAATTATGAGGTGGGCTAGGGCTATGGAAGGCTCAATATATATAATGAAGGTGAATGCACAATAAGAGGCATGCTTGTATTATTATTTATGATCTATTTAGATCTAGATTTTTCGGTTGACATTTCTATGCACGCTTATGCTGTTTAGCTAAGTCTGCAGTGTTGTTTAGCATAGGGTGTTTCCGAGTGGAAATCCCACCCTTACCCATGGGGTACTTCGAGTGCCTACACTAAGAAGGTTTATATTAAGCTCCATTCATCATTAGGCATTGGTGCCATCTTCATACCATTCTCATATTCTCATTCAAATCGATTTTTTAACGCTACTACATCGTGTTGAATGGGTGTGGTTGCTTTGTGAATTTAAGTTGAAATCAGGAGGATTCATCATTTCACCTTG
>JAXQQM020069567.1:0-11219 GCA_034641835.2 Pinus albicaulis | reverse complement strand
CGTTAGAGTCGGTCTTTACAGCCCTCCGTCAGAGATCGTTTCGCTTTTTCTTATTCATTCTTGGGTGTCTCGCTTGTTCCACTTCGTTGCATTTCGCTAGGAGCATGCCACTGACTGACGAGGGGGTCTGGTTGTCATGTGTTTCCTCATGCTTGTACCTGCAGGGCTATTTAAAATTCTTCAAAAATTACTGAAGTTAATCGTCATTTCATTCATGGTCATTAAATGTCAGTTTCGTTAAAAAGAGTTGTTAGTCCTAGAGTCTAGGGTTTTCGAGTCTTTGCATATATGTCATAAAGCCCGCAGGCCATGAGGTTGGTTTCTCAAGTTTTGATTTCATATTTTTATTATCATAAGCATTTGAAAACATTTCTAGTCCAAAACTCTGTTTTGGAACTAGAAATTGTTTAATTCCATTTTTGTAATAATAATATTCATTTCACCATGAGAATCTTCACTGCAAGCCTCTGATCTTTTCCTAAGCCAAAGTGTCGTATCCCTGCAAAAGACAACAAAGTTATCAGTCCAAAAACTCAGAAAAGCCAAAGAGAAACATTGTAATAAGAGACCAAATGACAAAGTGCAGAAACATTATGAAAGTGGGTTGTCAAATAAATTTGAAAAGCAATCTGATTTGATGAGATATTTATTTCATATATAAACATGACAATCAAACTCATTTGCTAAAAATCCGCAAGGCAGAGGTCGAAGTCAAGTTTTTGAAGGCCGTAGGCAAGTTTTCATAGTTCTGGACAGTGTTTGGAGGGAGCGCGATCCACTTGAAACGGGTGAGACCCACTTGAGCGCCAAGGCTTGTGTAGTTGAACGTGAGACCCACTCTGGGGGTAAGACTCACTTAAACTCCAACCCAGAAAATTCGTTTTTTGTGCCCAGATTCGATTCTAGTCGACTCCAGTAGCTTGCAAACGGGCTTTTATCATTGCTCAATGGATTTTTAGCATGGTTATGATATTATTTATGTTGGGTTTGCAGGCTTGGATTTTTCCTCGTGGAGTAGAAGTGGCTCATTGTTCAATTGGATTTGTGATTAGTGGAAGCACAAAATAAATTCACAGGGGGGATTGAAAGTAGTTGAGCTGTGTTAAGAGGTTCTCAAGTTGTCAATTATGAAGGGATTCTTCGCCTCTTGCCATGGTGCCGCTGAGCTGTGTTAAGAGGTTCTCAAGTTGTCAATTATGAAGGGATTCTTCGCCTCTTGCCATGGTGCCTTCTCTCTCGAGACAGTGAAATTCAAAATAAGACTAGAGAGATATGCGTTTTATTTATTGCACTCATAATCAACAACGGGAATTAAGAATGCACTCTGCACAGTTTACATGTAAAAACATGGTCATGTTGCCTACAAGTTTGATGCTGCAATCTTATGGATCATATCTAGAAATGACAATGTTCATAAGTATTGCGATCTTCTCGAGGATGCCTGCAACTTTAGAACTGTTTCTTTCGTCCCATTTATTATTTTAATCAGCAGAAGAAGCGTTTGCTTTGTTGCCTTGGGGGTGAAGGACACGTTCTAAAGGCATTTGAATTTCTTGCTATATCAAATAGCCAGCTACAGGAAAGCTCAGAGTGGATGTTCGCTTCAAATGACAGAGTTAGTGCAAGGAAACAGTTTCTATAATGGTGACAAATCTATGATGTTTGATGCGTTATCAGTTTCGTGGGTGTTTTTATTGTCATATAGTTGTGTTAATGTTGGGTGCCTGGAATGGGCGGAAATACAAATCTCAACATGAATAAACAAATTCCCAAATGGCATCGAAAATTCTCAACCACTACAGTCCGGACATAGTTATTATATGGCGCCTCTGCTGAATGACTTTCAAGAATCCGACCCTATGGATTACAAATAATGAAATCAGCACCAGATCCGGAGATGTTATTGCAATTGTAATAATTCACCAGGGATTCCAATGAAACGCATTATGAAACATCGACACCTATCAAAGCCAAAATTAAAACGAAATGTCCACCACAGCAGAGATAGTATATACATCAGCTATGGAATGCACGACACGTTGGGAAATATGCCTGTAAAAATAGACATCTGGATAATTGGTTTTAAGGGAAAGTGGCCAACGCATTTCCAGAACATTTGGGGGTAGGTGTATAGGGATGTGCAAAGTGGCATTCAAAGATCGATTACCTATTTTGCCTTTAGTCTACGCTCTAGGTCATTAGAAATCCTCAGCTGGAATATTGGAAGGCTTTTCTATCTTTAGAGCAGATAGATGATCCTTTTCTATCTTTATGACTTCAGTTAAATATCCAAATTTGCTATCAGAGGAATTTAAGGAGAACGCTCCAGATTTGTTTAGTCATCAGAGAATTTTATGGAGAATGTTGTTCTCCTTTCTATCTTTATCAGTTCAGTTGAAACAGTGCCCTTGCTGTTGGGTCAATCTGTTTTCTCCTAGGATAGTTTATTTAATGTATTGAATGATCATTTGTAAAAGGGGGGAGGAGATTTCTGAGAGCTGATGTAAGAGAAAATCAGAGTTTTATTGTACAGTCAGTCGAGATTAATGAAATGATGTAGCTCTGTTTCAGGAGATCCCTGTGGTAATAACTTGGCATATGTTTTTCTCTGTTTTATATGTATCTTGTAATGTTTACATTTCATTCATAAATCGTTTTCTGTTGAACGCTTTTAAGTAGAAGGGCAGAATTCAGCTTGCTGCTCTGCCTTAGGAAAGTGTTCAAGTTCTATGTTTTCTTCCGTCTGAAAAGGATTCATGATTTCATGCCCTTTCAGCTTCTTAAACATTCTTTACACTCCATATAATTTCAAATTGGATGCTTAAGCTCTTGCCTATCTTGCCTCATGAGATAATCTGCATTTTTCATTTAATTTCCCTGCTCTTGCTGTCTTTGCCCCATGCAACCCAGAAAACCCCAGCCATTTATTAAAAACCTCATTCATATCAATTTACTAGCCTAAAATCAGTTCCCATTTTAAGTCATCTTGCACCCTATTGCTCATTTTCTCGAGATTGACTGGAGAGAGCCCTCTCCTGTCCTCGTAGGGCTAGCTACGAGGCTGAGCGTGGTTTGATGTAGCCTTGAGTTTTACCTTATTTCAGCCTAAGGTAGATTTGAGCTCTAACATAGTGGCGACCATACTAGAGAAGAATTGGTTTGCTTGTTGATGTCATTTGTTTCATGAGCTACAGACGGAGCCTGAAGTCACGCCAGGTAGCCTTCGAACTGCACATTGCTCTGCGAGTGCATAGTAGATAAACGCTGCTTCAGTCCATCTCCGGTCTAGCTTGTGAATGTGACACTCGACTTGTAGATTGTCTTGCCCCAGTATATGTATCAAGATCAGATCTGATGGTTGATGGTGGACAACGATCAGACATAAGAAGGCTGAAATCATTCACCTGGTGACTCCAATTCAAAGTCTGGAGGACTAACTCTTTCTCTGAGAAAATGGAAGGATCTTACACAAAGTTCAGGTATCTAAAGTGGAATGGTATTCAGGATCTAATCTGCTTTCTTGTAAATTACTTCTTTGCTGGTCTTGAAGCTGTCTTGAAAGTTTTTCAAAATTTGTTGTATGAGAAAGGTCATCAAAATCTTCACTCGACCTATTCAAAAAGTGTAAATGCTGAGTTTCCCTTTGATCCTGGTCTCCTTACTTTTCCCACATATTATGATGACTCTCTTCAGAGTGATGAGCCAGAAAATCAAGCTGATCCCACAGCTCTTGTACATGCCCCTACACCTTGTAAAATTCCAGATCGGTACAAACCTCTTGTTTTACCTTCTGTTCTTCATGCTTTTCCTGCAAATTATGACCTATATCTACCAAGATTTGACGATGAATGTAACAATGTCAATGCTGAGCAACATGTGCAGAATGTTGAGACTTTTCTAGATCTTTTTGAAGTTGATGATGAAGATGTTAGTATTAGGCTTTTTGCTCTTTCTTTGCAAGGCCAAGTGAAGAGTTGGTTTAAAGCCCTGCCTGATGCGAACATCTCAAATTTCCAGCAGTTCGTCACAGTTTTCCTTGACAGGTGGATGATCGGACATAACTTTTTGTTGATTATAGAGGAGTATAATCAGCTGAAAAGATTGCCAGGAGAGACAATACAACAATTTTCTGCTAGATTTAACCAAGTATATTTTTCGATGCCAGCTGATATAAGACCTTCTCCTAGATCTGCTCTCTTGCACTACCCGGGTGCCTTTGATCCGGAAATGGAGTTTCAGTTGAGAGAAAAGAATATTGCAACACTTCACGAGATGCAGAACAAGGCAGTGAATGTAGAGGCTCATTTTCTGATCCGGAGGGCAAGGTTGAAGGAAGAAGAAAAGAAGAATGTTTCAGAGCAGCTGACACTTTCAGAGGAAAAGCTTGATCTTTTCGTAAACGCAGTAGAAGAGATGGTGCGGAAAATAACTGCAAAAAATGAAAATGACATTCAAGAACAAGTTGCTAATCCAAAACATTTTGTTTCTGATCCCAGTAGTCATAGTGATTGTTTTATAGTTCATTTTGAAGAAGAGAGAGCTGTTGATATGATGTGTATGTTTGATGATGTGTTTTATACTGATGAATTGCCTCAGTTTGATCAGTATGATGATGATTATGTTCTCCAAACAGAAGCTAATCTTGCAGACAAATCAGTAGCTAGTTTGTGTGAGGAGGAAGTTCACTTTCAGCAGCTCGAGTACAGTGATAAACCGATGCATATCAGCTATGGCAATGATGAGGAAAGTGCAGAAAATTTTGATGTAAGTGAAGGATCTTTGCCTTTTTGTTTTGATTCGTTTCAGTTCATTAGAGATAACTTCCATGCAATCAGAAATCAAACGTCAACAAGTCTTGATCTGGATCGTCTTGAGGGCAATGAAAACTTCTCATATTCAGACTTGCAGCCCCCAAAAGTCATTGATTGTCAAGTTGCAGCTGAAGACTTGGAAGTGGGCACGCATGATTTAATGATTCAAGGTGACTCTGTACCTTTCTGTTTTGAATCATTTCAGCTTTTGAAAGATAAATTGCATAGTAAATCTTCAGATGAGCAGCTTGTAGCATCAGATTTGCAGCCATCCAATGCAATTGAAGGTCAAATTACAGATGAAGGTGTGGAAGATGAAATACATGATTTGATGATGCAGGAAAATTCTATACCCTTTTGTTTCGAATCATTTCAGTTTATAAGGCAGAATATTCGTAATATGTCTCAAGGAAAAGAGGAACAGCCAGTAGGATGTCATACAGTTTCAAGGGATACAATGCAGCAGTCTTCTCAAGTTTTTGATGATCCTATTGCTCATGTGTTGGATGATGTTTGTTATAAAAATTCTGCTCCATTAGCTAACCATGTGCCCGAAAAGAATGTTGATGATAATCTTATTCAAAGGTCACCTTCATTGTCTTGTTTAATAGATTGTTCATTGCATAGCACATGTCAAGATTTCCATTCATATGAGGAGATTGATGAAGGAGACTTTTGTTCTGTCTGGAATCAGCAACAGAGTTTGGTTTTTCATGAATTTCAGGATCCTTTTGACAGCTTGCTGCAATCACCAAAGAAAAGCACCGCAGATGTGAGGAAAAGTTTAAGATCAAGGTATGGAGATTATCTGGATCAGAGCTATGTTTATGAAGATCCATTCGCAGTATTCTTGCAGTCATCCAGTCAATTTATGCTTTGCAAGTTTATCAGCAGTCCACTTGGTTCAAAGTTTCCATAGGAGTTGCCTTTCAGTAATTATTTCTCGTTGTTCATAAGCAAGCATGTGGGAAGAAATCAAACAGCAGCCAGCATGCTTACATGGTTGCATTGGTTGGTCCATTTCACTTGATCGGGTGGTGAAAAGTACAATTAGAGTAGGTTTGATGAATAAGCTCTACTTTGAGCATCTTTTCCAGTTTGGCAATTGTGTTTAAGTATTAAGTCAGTTCTTAGTTGAGTGAGAGTCAATTTGTGTCATCAATTCATCAGTTTTTAGTCATGCATTTCAGTTTGAGTTTTTGACTCCATCGCCCAATGGATGAAGGCACTGTTTGACTCCCCCAGAGATTTGCCGTTCTTGGCATCTCCATGGAGCCACCATCCCCATTGGAGCCAATGTTAGAGTCGGTCCTTACAGCCCTCCGTCAGAGATCGTTTCGCTTTTGCATATTCATTCTTAGGTGTCTCGCTTGTTCCACTTCGTTGCATTTCGCTAGGAGCATGCCACTGACTGACGAGGGGGTTTGGTTGTCATGTGTTTCCTCATGCTTGTACCTGCAGGGCTATTTAAAAATTCTTCAAAAATTACTGAAGTTCATCGTCATTTCATTCATGGTCATTAAATGTCAGTTTCGTTAAAAAGAGTTGTTAGTCCTAGAGTCTAGGGTTTTCGAGTCTTTGCATATATGTCATAAAGCCCGCAGGCCATGAGGTTGGTTTCGCAAGTTTTGATTTCATATTTTTATTATCATAAGTATTTGAAAACATTTCTAGTCCAAAACTCTGTTTTGGAACTAGAAATTGTTTAATTCCATTTTTGTAATAATTATATTCATTTCACCATGAGAAGCTTCACTGCAAGCCTCTGATATTTTCCTAAGCTAAAGTGCCGTATCCCTGCAAAAGACAGCAAAGTTATCAGTCCAAAAACTCAGAAAAGCCAAAGAGAAACATTGTAATAAGAGACCAAATGACAAAGTGCAGAAACATTATGAAAGTGGGTTGTCAAATAAATTTGAAAATCAATCTGATTTGATGAGATATTTATTTCATATATAAACATGACAATCAAACTCATTTGCCAAAAATCCGCAAGGCAGAGGTCGAAGTCAAGTTTTTGAAGGCCGTAGGCAAGTTTTCATAGTTCTGGACAGTGTTTGGAGGGCGCGCGACCCACTTGAAACGGGTGAGACCCACTTGAGGGGTGCGACCCACTTGAGCGCCACAGCCAGTGTAAAGTTGAACGGGTGAGACCCACTTGGGGGGTGCGACCCACTTAAACCAGCGTGCGACCCACTTAAATCAGAACCCAGAAAATTCATTTTTTGCGCCCAGATTCAATTCTAGTTGACTCCAAGAGCTTGCAAACGGGCTTTTATCATTGCTCAGTGGATTTTTAGCATGGTTATGATATTATTTATGTTGGGTTTGCAGGCTTGGATTTTTCCTCGTGGAGTAGAAGTGGCTCATTGTTCAATCGGATTTGTGATTGGTGGAAGCATAGATAAATTCACAGGGGGGATTGACAGTAGTTGAGCTGTGTTAAGAGGTTCTCAAGTTGTCAATTATGAAGGGATTCTTCGCCTCTTGCCATGGTGCCGGTTGGTTTGTGTTAAGAGGTTCTCAAGTTGTCAATTATGAAGGGATTCTTCGCCTCTTGCCATGGTGCCTTCTCTCTCGAGACAGTGAAATTCAAAATAAGACTAGAGAGATATGCGTTTTATTTATTGCACTCATAATCAGCAACAGGAATTAAGAATGCACTCTGCACAGTTTACATGTAAAAACATGGTCATGTTGCCTACAAGTTTGATGCTGCAATCTTACGGATCATATCTAGAAATGAAAATGTTCATAAGTATTGCGATCTTCTCGAGGATGCCTGCAACTTTAGAACTGTTTCTTTTGTCCCATTTATTATTTTAATCAGCAGAAGAAGCATTTGCTTTGTTGCCTTGGGGGTGAAGGACACGTTCTAAAGGCGTTTGAATTTCTTGCTATATCAAATAGCTAGCTACAGGAAAGCTCAGAGTGGATGTTCGCTTCAAATGACAGAGTTAGTGCAAGGAAACAGTTTCTATAATGGTGACAACGGTGATGCGTTAACAGTTTCGTGGGTGTTTTTGTTGTCATATAGCAGGCTACGTTGCAGCTGGAATGGGCGGAATACAAATCTCAACATGAATCAAACAAATTCCCAAATGGCATCGAAATTCTCAACCACCATAGAGTTCGATAGTTATATGGCGCTCTCGGTTGAATGACTTCTTGAAGAATCCGAATTCGGTGGATTACAAATAATGAAATCAGCACCAGATCCGGAGATGTTATTGCAATTGTAATAATTCACCAGGGATTCCAATGAAACGCATTATGAAACATCGACACCTATCGAAGCCAAAATTAAAACGAAATGTCCACCACAGCAGAGATAGTATATATAGCGGCTATGGAATGCACGACACGTTGGGAAATATGCCTGTAAAAATAGACATCTGGATAATTGGTTTTAATTTAAAGGGAAAGTGGCCAACGCATTTCCAGAACATTTGGGGGTAGGTGTATAGGGATGTGCAAAGTGGCATTCAAAGATCGATTACCTATTTTGCCTTTAGTCTACGCTCCAGGTCATTAGAAATCCTCAGCTGGAATATTGGAAGGTTTTTCTATCTTTAGAGCAGATAGATGATCCTTTTCTATCTTTATGACTTCAGTTAAATATCCAAATTGGCTATCAGAGGAATTTAAGGAGAACGATCCAGATTTGTTTAGTCATCAGAGAATTTTATGGAGAATGTTGTTCTCCTTTCTATCTTTATCAGTTCAGTTGAAACAGTGCCCTTGCTGTTGGGTCAATTTATTTTCTCCTAGGATAGTTTATTTAATGTATTGAATGATCATTTGTAAAAGGGGGGGGAGAGTTCTGAGAGGTGTGTGGAAGATAAGTCAGAGTTTTATTGTACAGTTCTGGCTGGAGATTAATGAAATGAGGTAGCTCTGTTTCAGGAGATCCCTGTGGCAACAACTTAGCATTATGTTTTTCTCTGTTCTCATATGTATCTTGTAATGTTTACATTTCATTCATAAATCGTTTTCTTTTGAATGCTTTTAAGTGTGAAGGGCAGAATTCAGCTCGCTGCTCTGCCTTGGGAAAGTATTCAAGTTCTATGTTTTCCTCCGTCTGAAAAGGATTCATGAATTCATGCCCTTTTCAGCTTCTTAAACATTCTTTGCACTCCATATAATTTCGAATTGAATGCTTAAGCTTTTGCCTATCTTTCCTCATGTAATAATCTGCATCTTTCATTTAATTTCCCTGCTCCTGTTGTCTTTGCTCCATGCAGCCCAGAAACCCATCATTTATTAAAAACCTCTTGCATATCTATTTACTAGCCTAAAATCAATATCATTGTTTCATTTAGGTCATCTCAGATCCTATTGGACATCTTTCACTGAGTTTGACCCGGAGAGAGCCCTCTCCTGTCCTCGTAGGGCTAGCTACGAGGCTGAGCGTGGTTTGATGTAGCCTTGAGTTTCGCCTTCATCGGCCTTAGGCGGTTGGCCTTCATTGGTCCTTGATGAGTATTTAGTGTTGTTGTTTCTTTGTCGATAATCATTGATACTTTCATAGTTTCCATACCAATGTCTAGAAGGTTTCTATCCGAACTAGTTGCAGGGAGGCCTGAGCTTTGTTTTGGTTCTTTAATGTTTTCATTTGACTCCCACTGTCATTAAACATTGTCATAGTAAAGAGCTATGTCACAGATTTTGATATCTGTTGATGTTGATTCAAGATCTCTGAGAAAATATTTTGAATGAACTCAATGGAGAATTTTCATATGATTTTACTATCCCGTGCTTTACTTTTTATTTTTTCTTCTTCAATATTTTTGTGAATATTTTTATATTTGATTGTAAATACCATTTATATTTTAATCCTTAATTTGTGTGTGTTGTATTAAAGTGTATATTTCAGTTATAACAATTTGATTAAGTTATTTTCAATGTTTTGTAAAGTTGTCTTAATGATGATGCTTATTATCACCATTCATTTTTTATTTATTGTAGATTTAATTTATTTTATTTTGATTACATAAGTTGTTATTTTCAAGGCTATGAAATATCGGGTTACGTTACCATTTTTCTTAGTCTAGCCCACTAAGAATCTGAAAAACATAGCAAGAATAGCTTAGGCCATTCTTATTCCATCAACATTTCTTTGGCAACCACGACCATATTGGAGAACATAAAGTGATCATTGGTATCTTTTATATATTGTATTTTGATTTTATTTTGATGATCCTAACTCTTTTTCTTTTGATTTATGTTTTAACTTCATTTTTTTTTTCTGATATGTTTTAAAAAGTTACGACTATAGTAGATCCTTCTAAATTTGGAATTGAGAATGAACAGAATGATATTGCCACTTAATTGCTCACATTTGTTGAAGAGACTACCAAGAAGAATTTTCACGAAGGTCAGATTATCACTTTTCTTACATTATTAACTGAATATATTTATCAAAGATTAGTTGAACAAGAACAACCTGAAGTTGATAAAATTGATTTAAGAGGAGTTGATTTAATTGTAAGTCATTTTATGATTTATGGCTTTATCATTCCCTGCTCAACCTGATTTTCATCCTAATTTTAATAATCAATTTAGTACTACTTCTGGATTATTTTATATTATGGTAAATACTTCTAAAAATCGGGAATATATTTAAAAATATTAGGTTGCAATCTCTCAGGATATTGATCTAGATGATGCTCAAGAAAGAGAAAGATAAGATCAATATAATAATTAAAATGTTATTTTTCTCAAATAATTGCATAATTACCCTCTTAATTCTATAAGGATTAGAAGAATAAGGAAAGTTGAAATCCAAAAAATTAAGAGAGAACTTCAAATATCTCTTTCTTCTTCTAAACTTGTCTCACAATCTCTTGTCTTGAATATCTCACCGATTCATGGCACAATAGTAGCTCAACCTCCAAACTCCCTCTTTTAGGAAGTGTCTATAGTGGCTATAATCATGTCTATAATGGCTAGAATATAACAATATGGTTTACCAACTCAATGTGTCAATAAAATATTTTAATATGGGGTTCAATAAGTTATATAATAAGATTCTTAAAACCATAAGGTCCCATAGCTAAGCAGCCCTAATACATTATTGTAATACTATTTTGGAAATTGATACGAACTGGCTTGAGCAAAAATCTATAGATAATATATCTTCTACCCTTAATACTTGTTTAGAGTTTGAAGATCAAAATTTAAGAACCAGTCTTCCTTTAACATATACAAATAAAAGTATGAAAAATGACTATTGTACTTCAACTCATGCAAGGCATGAATAATAGGATCATTTCTTTCGAAAGAAACACCCCCACCCCCCTCCCCAAATTCAAATTCTATTAGTCAAGCCACACTTGTGTCAACCATACTTGGTCCCTTAAATAAACCTTACTTCTATTTTTGCGAAGATTACCATGATCAACAAAC